>JXOV01009668.1:0-13513 GCA_001014945.1 Clogmia albipunctata | reverse complement strand
AGTACTTTTTATGTCAAAATTGGAAAAAATAAATTTAATCTTAAATTCCAATGTCACTATTATAACTTTTGACATTAGGGCGCCAAAGTACCATTTAATCGAACGCATATTGGAGTTTTACTAATAATTCTATCTTAATTATCGTGTGTAATTAATTATTAAAATATAATTATTTTAGATACAAGAACAACTCAATGGGAGGATCCCAGACTGTCGAATCCGAATATAGCTGGCCAAGCAGTTCCTTATTCTAGAGATTACAAGCAAAAGTACGAGTACTTTAAGAGTCAGCTGAGAAAGCCCACCCACGTGCCAAATAAGTTTGAGGTGAAAGTGAGACGAGTCTCCATTTTTGAAGACTCGTACCGGGTATTGAATTTAGTGAAGAATACGGATTTGCTCAAGACGAAATTGTGGATAGAGTTTGAGGGTGAGCCGGGACTGGACTACGGAGGACTAGCTAGAGAGTGGTTTTTCTTGTTGTCCAAAGAAATGTTTAACCCTTATTATGGACTCTTTGAATATTCGGCAATGGACAACTACACACTTCAGATCAATCCGTTCAGTGGCCTCTGCAACGAGGAGCACCTGAACTACTTTAGATTTATTGGCCGGGTGGCGGGAATGGCGGTCTATCATGGAAAATTACTAGATGGTGAGTTTAATATGTTATTTTAACAATAAATTTTAAAACTAATTTAAAATTTTCGATAAATCTATACCTATATTTAACAATATTTATTTAAATTACCAACATAACTAAGTTTCATTTATTTTTTAGCCTTTTTCATTCGACCATTTTACAAAATGATGCTGCAGAAACCAATCGATTTAAAAGATATGGAATCTGTGGATATGGAATATTACAACTCTTTGCTCTGGATAAAGGAGAACGACCCCAGTGAACTGATGTTAACATTCTGTGTCGATGAGGAGACCTTCGGGACAACGAATCAAAGGGAATTGAAGCCGAACGGAATGAACATTGACGTGACGAATGAAAACAAGGACGAATACATTAATCTGGTGATTGAGTGGCGGTTTGTGGCGCGAGTTAAGGAGCAAATGCAAGCGTTTTTCGATGGCTTTGGCTCAATTGTGCCGCTAAACAGTCTAAAGATCTTTGATGAGAATGAGCTGGAGCTGCTGATGTGCGGAATCCAAAACATTGACGTCAAGGACTGGAAGAAGAACACTCTTTACAAGGGCGACTATTACGCTAATCATGTGATTGTCCAGTGGTTCTGGAGGGTAATTGAGAGAAACTGATTTTATGGGGGTATTGTTTTTAATAACTGATTTTGTGTTTCAGGCTGTTTTATCGTTTTCAAACGAAATGAGAGCTCGTCTACTTCAGTTCGTCACTGGAACTTCTAGAGTACCGATGAACGGATTCAAGGAATTGTACGGCTCAAACGGACCTCAAATGTTTACCATCGAAAAATGGGGTACACCAGAAAATTTCCCCAGAGCTCATACCTGGTAAGAATTTTTGTACTGAATCAGTTCATCAATTTTTATAGTTAAAATAATTATCAAAATTCAATGGAATTCAATGTAAATCCCTACAAATGTAAACCTCGATGAATTGAAATACTTGTTTATTTTGCTTCACTACCATGTAGGAAAATGTAATCAAACACAAGTATAGATACAAGTGTTTAATTGTGTTTATCCAACAAGTTCTTTACAAAAATTTATACAATATTACAGATTTTTCAATTGCATTGTATAAACGTTATTACGTTTTGGATTTAATAGTTATTTTCGTTTCAAGACGGTTAAAGTTTCGGTTTTCAAGAAGGAAGGCTGTTTCCGCTAGGAGACGAAGTCGACGACGCGAATAGCTTCCTTCGAGAAAACTGAATTAAACGTCGAGAAATGAATGCAATTTTTCCCAATTTTCATTTGTTAAAGAGCACAAAAACTAATTAAAACTAATTAAATATTTATATGGGAAACATTGAAACATAACTTTGATACTCTGGGGGCTTTTTGTAGTTTTAAAAAATAGAAACAACATTTAATGAAACATTTTGTTTCATTCTTCAGACTAGAATAAGAAGAAGAAATGGAATGATAAGTTGTATTTGTGAATGAAGTTGTATGCTTCATTTCTATAGTACATTTTTCATGCCTGTATCCATTCAGTTTTTCAAGCCGTGATGATTATGTTTCATTTAGAAAAGTTTCACTTTTTATTGAAGCATAAATGAATGAAAACCAGTACTTTTTATATCAAAATTGGGAAAATAATTTATAAATAACGAGTTTTTATTTGAAAACTGTTCATTTTATATTAAAGTTTTATAATTTAATAACTAACTTTGTCGTTTTCTTACTATTTCAGCTTCAACCGTTTGGACCTGCCACCATATGAGAGTTATTTACAGCTGAAAGATAAGCTCATCAAAGCCATCGAAGGTAGCCAGGGTTTCGGTGGTGTTGATTAAAAAAAAGTCATTATTATAATACAATTATACAACAAAACAACAATGTTATGAATTAAAATTTTCAACGAATTTGTTATAAGTTTATGAAACAGATTAACAAGAACAACAACAAAATTGTAAAGACGCGAAGACAGCTTATATCGATTAGGGCGTTAGTTTTTACTGAACCGTGGTATTCCATATCGCCCCAAACGCATTGTACATTTATCTTATTTTGTATTTTTACTGTACTATTAGCCTATTATGTGAAGGATATAATAATTATTTTATTTTACAAGTAACAAATACGGATATTAGTCATTATTGAAACCCGTTATATTTTTGCGCGACGTAAATGAAATGTTGATTCAATCAAAATGCCGTCTCTTCTTACTTACATTCCCAATTAACATTGTAAAAAATACTTAACTATGTTCAGACGAGTGCTTTAAAACTATTGTATTCCTTAGAAGAGAAGAGATTGTTATTAATACAGAGGAGCATATGATTATTTCTTAAGATAGATTGCCATCCAAGGTGAGATCACACACACACAATGTTTATTTATATCCTAATCTGGTTGTGTACAACATTTTAATATTATATTAACTATATATGAAATATTAGGTTCCGATTCCTTGAGATTTCTGTTCTATACAAAAAAAAATAAATATTAAAATAATAAATGAAAGTATCGAATGGGGGGGAGGAGGAGGGGAATAGAGAATTTGTAAATACCGTTGAGCATTATTGTTGCCGTTGTATGTTTTTGAGAGAGTGTACAATTGAGAAGAATTAATTGATGAAATAAGAATTGAATGACACAAAACAGCATACACATACTTTCTTATGTAGTGCCTTTGCGAAATAAAAATAAATTAATGATAAAGACGAAATAAAAGAATATAAAAAACACATTGCGCCGCCACGTAAAAACGGAATCAATTGCAAGTTTACAAGAACATTTTCAATGTGTATAAATTTTAACATAAATATCGCATCATGATCTTTTACGTGAAATCTACTATTATTATTATAACAAATTACATAAAAGGTTTTTATGATTACAACATACTACTTAATAAATTATTTGAATTGAAAATAAATTAATTGTACAAATTGTAAATCGGTCTTTCTTTTTCTGCTTTTCGTTTTCTCTCTGCTTAGGATAATTTACGCGCAGCCATTCATTGTAAATTCTCATGTTTTATAAGCTTTCCATACTTAACCATGAGATTTTTCGTTATCAAGTGCCTCATTCAACAGAAACAGACAGACATTTTCAATAACAGTGAAATACTATTGGAAAGATACGTTTATTTTTCGATCATTGATCGTCCCATTCAAGCTTTGGAAAGTACTCCATCGAACATTTACAATTGACGATTATAGTTAATTTAGGCCAATGATAAATTTTTGTATATGCATTTACATTAATTTTAATTTCAAAATGTTTTAGAGGGAATAAGAAATGTATTTCGAAAGATAAAACTTGTATCGAAACGGGGTCGATCGAAGTACCCAATACTGTGACAACTACTTAACACCAGTGGCGTAGCTAGGGGAAATAAAAATATAATAAATTGATCTTTATAAAATTAGGACTCAAAAGTGAATTTTATTTATAAATATCGCGTATAATGGTAGAAAATGCCGCTGCCGCACCTTTCTAACTAAACTTACTGCTTAACACCGCTTTAAAATTAAATTTAAAATTCGTTCAAAATGAATCATTTATGGAAAAACCAAATATTTCTTCAAAATACACTCTACTTCAATAGTTTAATACTATTTTTTTTAAAAATAAAATTAATATTTTAACGTTGAATTGTTATACCATAATAATTTACCTATATGTAATTTAGAAAAGGGTTTATTTATTATAATATAAATAATAAATACTAAAAATATCTAAGAAAAATACGAAATCAACAACCAAATTATAAAAATATTCAAAGTCGGGATTTGCGGCTGAATTAAATTAACATAACTAGTGTTAATAAATACAACAAGATCGATAAGATTATCTTCTGTAAAAATACATGGTTCGGCCTCTATGATAAACAAGTAAACATAGTTCATGAGTTCTCCGATATGTGGCATATTTTTAAACAAACACTAACAAAACACAGTTAAGCCAAGCCCTTTAAAACTGACGACCATATAAATTTAATGAATTTCTTTTACGGAGGTCACACTATATTAATAAAGAAAAAGCACACCTGCTTTAAAGAATTCTTTAAAACACTTGTGCTATAATAACGACTTTGACAGAGCATAATTGAGTGCCATAATATCAATATTAAGCAACAACACTGTATAAAGGAATTTTTGTAAAGAAAAAATTGCACAATTCAAATTGAATTAAGTCGAAATATGAGAATTACCCTAATAATTGAGTGTAATATACTAATTATAATGTAGTGAGTTCAAATTTTACAATTTCTCTACAAGTTTTCTACTTCATTGCCATTCTGAAAAACTAACCTAGTTTTGAAATGAAAATAACAATTTAGTCTCTTCATTACTGAACGCATTTAAAGTTATAACGGAACCTTCACTCAAATGTCTCCCTATTGTTTAAGGGCGGAACTGTTTGATTTCCTATTCTGATAGGACACAAAAGGTTTGTAAAACTATACCAGAACTCGAAATTCAAAAGCCTTTTCTATAAAGCTATTGGAAATAGTTCTGTAAATTATTTAAAGTGAATAAAGCCTACACTTATTACATATTCTATTATCATCTACTCGTACATGAGTTTGATTAGGAGAATAATGAGTATTCTATTGAATTATTGTCCTGCTTTGAAATGTTTCAATTTAAAATCAAATCATTTTCGATTATTTCAATTACATAATTTTCTGATTTTCCATTGACAACAACCATACCGTTGAATAAAGTCAACTATTTACGTTCCAAAATTGAAAACAGCGTCAGTCTTAATGACCTCTAAAAATAAAACCGTCAAAGGGACTGGGCAATTGTAATTTTGCCTAGTGCACTTCAAAGTTTTGTTGCTTTGGAAGTTACAACCCTAAAAGAACTACTGAGATTATGCTCCTCAATAGAGACAAAGTCAGAATTATCACAGGGCACACTGAAAACATGGCAAGCAAGCATCTGCGACAGTTAGGATACAGATTCTTCTACAAGACTAAGTTGCAATAATACAGCAGATATAAGGGCAATACATCCAACAAGCGACGTAACTTTAAATATATAAAACCGATATTTATTTGATATTTCGGTACTAAGGTTGTCGGTTATCTCCCTTCCGCCTTTTTGTCTTTTGAATTTCGCGACTATTTACAAAGTGCTCGTATCTGGCAATACTATACATAATTTTAAAGGTCTTGACATAACCTACAAAATGACGTTATGCATGATTAGTTAGGATATTGCATTCAACAGTTATAGACGTGTAAACATGGAGTTCACTAACGCCGAAATTCGCTCTATTTTAAAGTTTTCCTTCGTTAAAAGTAAATCCGCTAGAGAAACGTTCTGTGAGATTGATGCTGTTTTGAAGGAATGGTATTCTATCACTTCGAACCGCGGAGGAATGGTTTCGATGATTCAAAGCTAGTGAAAACGACACCATGGATAATCCAGCCGGCGGAAGACCTGTGACGACGAATAATTCTACCATCTACTGCAAACAACTGGACCGCTTGAAGCAGGCGATCGACTAGAAGCGTCCAGAATTGGCCAAAAGGAAGGGTGGGACTTGTCCACTAGGACAACGCCAGGTCACACACTTCATTGATGACTCATAAGCTACAGAGTCTCGGATGGGAGGTTTTATCGCATCCACCATATAGCCAGGACAAAGCGCCGTGTGATTACCACCTGTTCCTGTCCATGGCGAACGCCTTTGATGGTGTAAAGTTGATCTCAAAAGAGGCTTGTGAAAAGTGGCTGTCCGAATTCTTCGCAAATAAGGATGGGGGTTTCTACAAGATGCGTATTATGAAGTTCCCGTCTAGATAGATATACAGATTATCGAACAATATAATATATCTTCTGCCAAAGACTTTTTTATAGCAGTCCAATTCCAAAACTATGGATGGATGATTTGTAGACAATTTAATAATTTTTATTTTAATATAATTTGGTTTAAATACGTCGAGCCGTTTTTTTAGGTACGAAGCCTAAAAATCCGCTGTCTCCGATAGTTATCATGACTTTATTTAAAGTTATTTCGAAAGTTTTTTATACCATTTTCTTATTTTTTTAAATCAGGATTTTTAGATTATCAATGTGAGCTACTGGAGGCCTGCTATGTCATCGTGACCCAAATTTTCGAAACTATATATTTAGGATTGCCTAACTACCCTCATCAATAAATTGTTTTAACTATCCCCTCGATAGAGTAGGCTCTGAGTACGCGCGATGTCTACTTGCTTTGGCTTGTTTTTAAAACTAAGTTTATCGAGTAAAACTAAACTTAGAATTTTATTTATTTGTACAAAATTCTTCTATAATTCAATCCACAAATTCAAGTCAAGAAAAAGTCGCCTACTGGGATCAAATATCAAAATTATTTGTCTACCATAAAATAAAATTAATTCCAAGAGCAAACTAAATCAATACTGAGGATTTGGATCTAAATATAAGAGAACATGTTCCTGAATTCGCCCAGAAGTGTTGAGACTGTGTCAATATGCGGAATGGGCATAACAAACAATCTCAGATCGTATGGCCATTTACTACCCTGTTTGTTGGAGGGAGATCAGTCATCAGTGGACATGGGGATATAGACGTAATGATGAGGATGGGAACATGGTTCTAGTTTGGATGAAGACAATTACTTTTTAATTTTGCTACTGAAAGTCTTGATATATTGATGTAATTGTGTGGATTTTTATACGATAATAATACTATCATCCATAGTGTAGAAAAGGAGGAGTGCGGCTATAACGCTGACCCTTGGGAATTGCGCAGTTTTGGTTTTTTTCGCAGTTTCGCAAAACTGATTCAAGTATTTGCAAATCTGCCTTGACATAAAGTTTTGAATTTGAACGCATTCAGTCCATGCGTCTTAGCGCCAGAGCCCTCAGAAGTTTTTCCAGAGAAATGAGTTTTTATTTACATTTAGTTCAATTGAACATACTGGAAGAGTTTTGCTAATTTACATATTATCCTGGTGGTTCTTGTATCCATTAAAGATTCATCTTTGCCTTAAAATAAGATTTTCTAGAAATAGAATGCTATTTATATTTTTTAATTTTTTTTCTTTCAAAACGACATATGGATAAAATGGCATACCTAAAATTTTGTTTATAAGTGGTATTTATTTAATTTAGCCGAAGATATTTTGTCTATAGATAGCCAAAATGCCCAGAAATTATAAAAACTTAACTCATCGTCAGTCCTGGAGGCAAAACAATATCGAAGTCGAAATCTCTCTAATACTTCTCATTATAATACAGAGAAATGTTCACGTTTATACTTTAAAGCCCCTTTTTCGAGATCAAGACCCGGAAGAGGATGGTAAATTGTTGGCATTTGGATTATAGTTCTTGAACATTCGTTCCTAGACGAACACAGAGTGTTGTTTGCAAAATTATGCCAATAATTACATTGAATTTAGAGGTATGCCATTTTGTCCATACGTTTTTAAAAAACCGATTTTCGGCGTCTTGTGTTGAAAGCTGTTTAATTTTGTTTCTGCCAATTTTTTGCAACAATTGGAAATTAATTTTAATAAATAGATAACCAAACATCATTACTATATAATATGTTTGTTGTGTGCTACCCATAAAGATTTATTATCCAAAAACAAAATACCATGCCATTTTGTACATACTTCCCCTATATCGAACCTTTCATTGAAATAAAAAATTTTGCGAATGAATTACGACTACTTAAACATCAAGCTTATAGGTTCTCTCTTTATCACTCCGAAATCGTGAGACAAATAAATAAAAAAATATTTTTTAAAATTTGTTTTGCTTTTTTATATAAAACGGTTTGGTCCAAAATAAATTAATCGCGATAACAGAGAAAATAAATGTAATTTTTTTGCTTAAAATACTGAAAACATTCACAAAAGAATTATTTAAATCGCTTTACATGTTTCCAAATTCAAGAAGACAAAAATCGCTAAAATCCAATGATGAGAAGTAAATAATACTCATTTTAATTACACGTTCAATTGGCATAAAATAATCATAAATGAGAGAAATATAAACAGAGAGTGAAGTTTCATCCTTGGCCCCATCAAATCGCCGCTTTAAAGTAATGAATAATTTAATTGGCAAACGTCCGCGTCGTAAATAACAATTATGTCCTAAGTACAAAGTGATCAGAAATTGATTGAAATTTAATTAAAAACAAACCCATAGGCCGGTATCACTTTCGTTTTCTCCTCTTCCTGGTCTGTTTTTCCTTTCCTATCTATTCTCTCTCTTTCACATTGCTGTTTCGTCGCCTCTGCAAATGGAGCAGAAAATTGTTATTTCTAAATCGTTTTCCCGTTCCCGGTTTTGCTGCAGCTCCTCTAGTTATTATCACAATTTTCCCAGTTTCTTCTCTATTCTGTTATTTACTTCGTAATTGTATCCCATTTAAAGGATTCGTGACTTTGTTTTATAATCAAATCAAACGAAAGGAGCCGCCAGAGTGGGAAATTCGAGTGATAAAATTTCATTAGACATAAGAAGATTGAAAGTAAAATACTTCCCTCCAGATTTTCTATTGAATTACCCACACCAAATCCCCAGATTTAGAACAATCTTCTCCAAGTTTCGGGATAAACAGGAAGACCTATTTTTCATACCACACGTTACTTTAATATAAAAATCGCACGTTTTCATGGCAAATTCTAGTGGTACTGATACCACCGATTTGTATAAAGGTGTGACTTTTATGTGTTAAAAATTAGATGTTAGAGGATTATATCAATAATAATGTTGATTATTACAGTTAGGACATGAGAACGGAACTGTGCTCTAATTATTTTTTATGAAAATCTGTCATTGGAGTCGCAGCATAGTAGTTGAGAAAAAGTATTAGTGTGGTACAATAGTTATTTGTGTTTCAAGGGTGTAAAATGAGCCGTTTTTTAACATGAAAATAAGTGGGAAATACGAGCCGTTAGGAGAGTTTTTTATCATTTCCGAAATAAAAAACGGGTTTTACACCAGAGCAGAATATAAAATTAACTTTAACAAATTCGGTTTCTATTTGAACGATTTTAAGGGCCTGGATTTAAAATTTTACAGTTTTTTTTTAAATTGGTGCCGAAATTTTGACTTTGAAACAAATTTATTCGAATTAATTTTTTTCGCCCTAGTGAAATAAAAATTCAAAATCTTCCCTAAGGCGTAAAAGTGACGCAAATGAAACTCAAATCGATGTCGAAAAGCTCACTTTTCCATACGAAAGTGCAATATAGTTATTTGTGCTACAAGGGTGTAAAATAAACTGTTTTTTAACGATTGAAACGATGATGATACATTTGAGCCGAAGGCGAGTATTTCATCGTTTCCAAGTTAAAAAACAGGACTTTACACCCGATTAGGACATAAAATTTTTTGCACTCCACTCATGAGCACTGAAATTTTTAATAAACACATTAATTTTATTATTTTCAAGGAAAATTTAAAAATGTACATGTTTCACAAATGTTTCAAGTGAAGTCTTAAATTGCAAAGTTACCGTTAACATTTGGAATTTAAACTAATATAGTTTATTTCCTCTTAACTTCTTGGTCATAAGGCAAATGATTATTTTATTGTTGCATGGAGCATTTGTTTGCTTTAATTTATTGTAAACTAAATTTGAATTTAAAGCAATATAAGGTTATTACTATAATTTACTTAGATTACAGTTAAGCAGGTTTATCTTTGATAACTAGTAGATTTCAATTGATTTTGCAGAAATGGCGTTTTTTTTATTTAAAACCACTTTTTAAAATAATTGTTATCAGAAACAGATTGGTTCGACAAAATTTAAGAATCGTGTTAAAGTCTGGCTTTGTTTTTGGTTAGCCATAAACCAGGATCCATTCCGTTTCTTCTTTTCTCCCATAAACCCGGCAGAAAGGGCGCCATTTTCAATAAAGGCGCTACCCACATAAAACTGATAAGAACAATCATAAATAGCGATTCGTGTGTACTGCTGACTGTACATATTTCCCTCCTGCTCCACATCCTCGTATCCCTGTCCGAACCGTCGGTCGCCAGTCGTCTGGAATCGTTTTATTCATTTTGATGGATTCCAATAATGCAGCAAAAATCAATTAATGCCAATCCGACATCTGACAGAAGCAATCAAATGGGTCCAGCATCTTGGTGATTTGCCTATAGGTTTTGAGAGAACGGACAAGGAGGAAATCATGAATACAAATGCCTCTGTGTGTGTGTTTGATTGTGGGTTGATTGTTGTTTCTCTGATGAGGCGATTTGTGATACCCGATGCGATGTCGGAACAAGGATCAGGGCCATAAATACACAGAGAGCCGAAATGGGTTCAGCAGTATAGATGAGGACGCCAATTAAGGTTCCGTCTTCGTACTTGTACACTGTAGAAGAACAAGTGGAGAGATTCAGATGCGTTCTTTTGGGCTGTTCCTTCCTCTAGTGGAGAACGAGAAATCAAATTGAGGACGATAATTTAGGGGGAATGTAAATGAATGTAATGAAGGGAAAATATATGTTTGTCGGCCTCCGCCATTATCGTCCTCCAAGGAAGGATGTGTGCACTTTTCTCGCACTGTATAAATGGAAATGAATTTAATTAAAAACGTAATTGATTTTTTCCCAACCAAACACCGCCGCCCCCGCACAACAAACACAGCACCACATCGACTGACCCAGCAATTAATTGAGTTGTTGGAGAGTGTGATATAGATTTGTGTTTATTTTCTGGCCAGAGAGCGATGTGTCTTGTGCCGAAATTAGGTCACAAGCAGCAGTAATAGCAAAACACCATTGACAAGGCGGCTGTGGAGAGATACGAAAAGGCCACACCAGAAATGTTGATTACAATTGATTGCCACCGATTTGTTGGTTTATCGTGAGGAGGACACGGAATAATGCCCAAAATGCGGATTTCTCACCAGAGATTGAAACAAATGCGTGGTGATTACCGCCAAATGGCAAATTCTTCAAAATCGACAAGTTACCCAAAATCAAAGGTCATTGCACCAATTTTAAACTAAATTATAATCTAATGTAAAAGCAAATTATTTTAAAGTTTTCATCTACCTAAAATTTATTTTGCCAAATATTATGCTCCATATAATAGCTGAGCGTAGCCTAAAAATCCCATATATCAGTAAAATATAATCCCAGATTGTGACTTTACTTGAAATCAACATTAACATTAGTAGTGGAAATACTTAAAAAGGATATTTCTCGATAGTTATTATTATCTGAATCCGGAATTTTTTCATTTTTTTTAAATCAAGATTTTTCAAGCTACTATGGCATAGTGAACTAAAGTTACAATATTCTATATACAATTTGGTTCCTAATAAATTGTTGATTTATGAAGTATGCCTTAGAGGAGATCGATGGAGCGCGTTTATAGTCCTGACTAGTGCAAAATATGCAGTTTTGCACTTGTAGTTGTAATACTATGTAAATTTTATTAGAGAACTCATAATTCAATAGTCTAGCAATATTTGTTAATACACTGCGTTTCATCCTTTTACGACAGGGGTATTCGATTAAATTTTAGGTAATATCTCGGAGTCTATCAATCTGATCTCAATTATTTTTGGCACGAAGAAATGCACACTGCATACTGAGCTCAGTTTTCGATAGCCATCATTATTTTATTTGAATTCCAAAAATCTTTATACTATTTTCTCATAAATCGAAACATGNAGGGGTATTCGATTAAATTTTAGTTAATATCTCGGAGTCTATCAATCTGATCTCAATTATTTTTGGCACGAAGAAATGCACACTGCATACTGAGCTCAGTTTTCGATAGCCATCATTATTTTATTTGAATTCCAAAAATCTTTATACTATTTTCTCATAAATCGAAACATGGATCTCTAAACTTCCAAAGATAGTTACTGGCTGCCTACTATGACATAGCGACCCAATTTTTCGAGGTGCATATATTGAAGGATAGATTACTAACTATTTCAGTTTAAAAAAATCACTAAAAACTCTCTCTTTTTGGCGCTTTGGTAGAAAATGTGCCCCTTGTCGTAAAAGGATAGAACGATATTGCTGTATGGAAAAATTCGCATGCCCTTTCTTAATTATTTGCAACAAACCTATACTTTTGTTTTATAGTGCATACGATGGCCAATGATAAGACCTTTCTTCGTGCCAAAAATAATTGAGATCAGATTGATAGACTCCGAGATATTAACTAAAATTTAATCGAATACCCCTGTCGTAAAAGGAAGAAACGCAGTGTATATACTACAAAGGAAATTTTCCACCGCATAAATTAATATTCATTGTTCAATGTAAATCTACATAGTCCACAATCATGTTCTTTTAACGCAGTATAAATCGGCTACATTTTACCGTCCCTAGTGTAACCAGAATGATCATCCCATATAGAACAAGTTGAAGGATCTTCCTTTTAGCCCATGAACCCAGCAAATTTTTAAAGAATATGCTGTTGAATATAACAACAATAAAAAACAAAATGTAAAAAACACCAGAGTCGCGATTGAAATTATTATAGAAGTGTTTCAAAAACTACTTCTACCCTTCCAATTAAATTTTTACTTGTTACTAAAAACTAAACTACATTTCATTTGATTTCAGTTTATATTTTATCATAGATGTTAACCCGTTAAATAGAATGCAAGGAATTAAAATAATCATAGAAAGAGGAAATAATCAAGATAGCGAAACCAAAGAAGAAAATATGATTAAGAAATTGGGAATAAATGAACCATTGCTGTTTATGCTTACGAACTCGATCCTACTGTATAGTAATTAAATATTTCAAGATATGTAAATAGTTTTACTATTGGCAACGAGCTAATCACTTATTCCAATAAACAATGAATAACGAAACATTGACAAAGCTTGCATTGAAAGTGCCCTATGTTCCCATGATGGGATGAAATGGTATGGTAGGTTGGGCGCAGAACC
>JXOV01009666.1:1122-15230 GCA_001014945.1 Clogmia albipunctata | reverse complement strand
TGCAGCTAACAAACGGCTCAACGTATTTAACTCAAATCATACTATTTTGAAGACCAATAAATTTCCTACACATCCTCTATACATCGTTTTGACAACGGATGACGGGTTCAGAATGCTCAAGACACTAAAGAAAATGATTTATTTGTTAATTTTTGTCTTTTAATTGGCGCATTGGGAGAAAATGTGCCCCCTGTCGTAAAAGGATGAAACGATATTGCTGTATGGAAAAATTCGCATTTTTTAAATTATTTGCAACAAACCTATAATTTTGTTTTATAGTGCATACGATGACCAATAATAAGACCTTTCTTTGTGCCAAAAATAATTGAGATCAGATTGATACACTCCGAGATATTAACTTAAATTTAATCGAATACCCCTGCCGTAAAAGGATGAAACGCAGTGTATAAAAAGACAAATCGGGAAGAGATGGGAACGTCTTATCTTTTTTATATGTCCCGACTACCGTCTTTGAAAAGTAGTATGAAATTTACACAGGACAGACGTCGGGACCGCGAGCTTCAATTATTTAAAAAAAATATGTCGTGTGTTATATAAATCTTTTTTGGTCATGGTTCATACAAAATTTTATGCTTTTAGTTTTTTAACCAATAATTAATTATCTTTTAAAAAAAATGAAATTTGCTAAAAATTAACGATTTATTAACTTCTTAATTATTTTACAGATTCTTCTTCCTGGTTTCTACGAACAGACTCGGGCTCGAGTGTGGCTTCGGGCGTTGATTAAGTTGTGGTGCAGTGCTGTGAGCAAGGTGTTGGGGATCAGAAGTTACCTGTTGGGGAACGAGGAGCCGGAGAACGAGGAGAATCAGGCGTTGGGGGAGGAGAATCGGAACGGGGAGAACAACGAGGGGAATGGGGAGAATCGGGCAGGGATGAATGCCTTTATGCAGAGGGACGTTCCTCTAGGATTCCAACCGTACACCAGACCGTCGTTCTTTGGCGTCAGGATCGTGGGCCTGTTGATCTGCATTTGCATAACTCTGGTGATTGGAAGCTTTTTGAATTTGACGGTTCCCGTTTTCATTGGAAGGCGATGGATGTCGGTTTACACGTGGGGAAGGCCGGTGGGGGTGAGTAACAACAGTACAGCGCCGATTGGAGCCGCTTTTAATCATCATTACGATGAAAAATCGACTTATGAGTGGCTGAGAGAGATCCTGTCAAAAGTTGTGACGTATCAGTCGTCAAAGCCACATGAATTGTACACGGCCATTTTGGGGGCGTATTTCTGCTGGGTTTTGGCGAGAATCGTGGCGATTGCGGTGAATATTTTGCCACTGGGAAGGCAGGCGATTGTCCAGAGGATAAGGAACTGTTTTGCGGTTGCGGCTTCTTATGCAATGGCGGCGGTGATTGTCATTTTGATGTTTGGCGTTGTTCCTCTGCTTTATGGGTTATTATTGGAATTGGTTGTCGTAGTTCCGCTCAGAGTTCCAGTGGAGCAAACTCCGATCTTATTCCTGGTCCAGGACTGGACCCTGGGCGTTTTATACACGAAAATAACGTGCGCTCTGACGATGATGGGCCCCGATTGGAGGTTAAAGCGAGCGATCGAGAGAGCGTACCAAGATGGGGTTAGGAATATTAATTTTAGCTTTATTATGAAAGAGTTGGCGATTCCGGTGATCACCTTCTTTGGACTGGCCTTAGCTATCCCCTACGCGATCGCCCATTCGATCGTGCCCATCTTCGTTACCGACATTTACACCAAATTGCTGATCAGTCGAAGAATTTACCCCTTTTTCCTCCTGATCGCCATTTTGATTTTGTTTATGAACTTCACGGTGATCAGATTCAAGAAGCTCTACGAGGCGATCAAGAACGACAAATATCTGGTGGGCCAGCGACTAGTCAACTACGAGCACCAGAGGAAGCGTCGCGCAGAAGAGGCGGAAGCCAACAGTCGACTGCTTCAGAACTAAAATCGATTCTCCACGCCTCCTCCCATCAGAAAAAAATGATAGCATTATAATTTACAAAGTTTATATTACTATAAATTACTATTATTACGATCTAAAATAACTTATCAGTTGAATTGAAGTTTGAAACTGTGTAAATAAAAATCTTTTTAGCAATACATCGTGTTTGATTTGGGAGTTAAGATTTCTTTTTTAAGGTAAGTTAAATGTACAAATAAGTTTTGTGTTGAACAGATATTTTTTTAAATAGGACCTATAATTTTTTATTAGGTCGTGTAACATTTAATTTTCACAATTTGTAATACAAAGCGGAGCTCAAATGGGTGGAAGTGTAAAGAGTAAATTCAATTTTCCACTATTCTCAGCGCAAATGAAAGAGAATTTGATCTTGCTCCTCTGAAAATTGTGTACACAATTATTAAACTAAAATATTAAGAAAATACTCTTTCTTTAAAAATTGAATACAATAAAGTAGTAGTAAATTGTATTATTTTCTTTGTCAATTTAAAAACAACATTCCAATCAAAATATAATCTGCTATTACGTTCGAAAATAAAGGAATATATTTTTTTTGTGGCCAGGATGCCCAGGAATCCATAGTAAAAAAAGTTCTATCAACGGCGCCCACATATTAAGTATTTGGCGTTCGCCGTCCTGAGTTTCCGTTTTCATAAAAAAATGAAATAAGTGGATTAAGACTCACTTGAAAATTAAAAGTAATTCTAAAATTGCCTATCTCTATTTAAATTTTATTTATTTTTTAATTTAAAGGAGGTGTAAATTAGATTGTTTCCAGGGTGTCATTAACTGCTGCAGCCATCTCCTCTTCATCTTCTTCATCATGACTTTCTGTGTCGTCAGTATTGTCTGTATTTCCTAAAAAAATTCAATTTTGAACGTATTGATTTTTTAAACAAAAAATATTAAATACCGTCATCATCGTCTGAGTCTGGACAATCCTGATTTTCCAGTCCAAATTTACCCAATGGAGTCATGTCTGCGGCTATTTGGGTGACCAAAAATTGCTGAAATAAGGAAAACAGTTGAAATGAAAGGATTTCTTTTAAAAAAACGGATATTTTTACCTTTTCTTGTAATTCACTTTCCAGCTGGACAACTTCTGCTTCATCATCTCGAGGTCTGTCCACATCGAACCACAGGGGATTCACTATCGAAGGCATGAGACTGGGAAAAGAGGGAAACATTTTGAAATTGTTTGTTTACTAAACAACTTTTTGACAGTTTGAACAGTCAAATGTTTGTCACCCCTGACTTGAAACGTCAAATTCGAATATACAGTTTTGACATTAACGTTTTTTTGTGTTCATTCAGTTTTAATATTTCCGATTTGTAGCCTTATTTGAATATAAATCACAATGGAGATCATCTCATCAGCAAAGGATATCCAGTTACACACCTTTCCGGACCTGGTCACCCAGAGCAAATATTCGGAATTCAACAAAAAGGGGCTTTACGATTTCCAGTTTTTCCACAAAAAACCTTTGTTTATTGTGGGAAATCCAGAGCTTCCTCTAGAGTATCTCACCAAGAAGACCTCTGGGGAGAAATGTATGTATAAATTTGATTATTTCAATGAGGTATGCTAAAAATTATTATCATTTTTAGCGCAAATAAATTTTATCAGACGCCTGAAGATAGAAAACGTTACCTGCGTCGCCTGTCCAAAGTCTGTTGGGAATAATATCGCCGTGGGTTTCGCCAATGGCTATGTGAAGACGCTGCATTACAAGACCAACGCAGAAGTACAGAAGTTCAGCTCTTATTTGAACGATGGCGTCGTTTATATGGATTTTAACAGCACAGATGAGTACCTGGCCAGCGTCCATGAGAGTGGGACCGTCAATATATACGGACAGAAGACAGCCATCAAACTGGATGAGATTAGCTTCGATAAAGAGTAAGAATTAATTTTTTTGAAGATGATCTTTTAGTCTAAGTAATGGCTGATCAATATTTTTCAAGAAAGAATAAACCTCCCTTTCATTTATGTGAGAAATTAACGATAACGTTATTTACTTCTTGTTGATAATTTTATTTAAAATTAAAAGTTAATATATTGATAGTTAACGAATATCATTTCATTTTTATTGTGGCACCATTTCCTTTTCAACTGCTTATAGTTTTGTTTTCTCAATATTTTCTTAGTAGTGTGCGTAATATATATCATAGCACACTGTTAATTGGAGATATATAAAAATAATTATTTGTTGATGATGTGTTTAGCATCATGAACAAATAATTCTATATAGAGCCTATTTATTTATTATTTATTTATTTACTGTTTATTAATCATCAGATTATAGCAGGATTCGATTACATTAAAAACAAAATAATTCAATATGAATATATTACTTCCAACCTAATACAATTCCAAATTAAACTAGTTTTTCAAAATAATTCAATAATAACTAGACGCCCGGCCGAATTGAGTGTAAAGTCCATCTCCCGTGTTGCACAATGCAGAAACAAAAGGTTGATGAAAGCTATCTCTCAAGCGAGAGTGGCATAAAACTGGATTGATCCGCTGGTCTTGATAAACGTTCCTCCTTCATCTCTCTTCTCGTGGACCACATCATTGAAAGAGAACAAGCTCTGGTTCCTCGCTGTACACCTCTCGGTTGTCAGAATTCCCACTTCTTCTTGCTTTCTGAATTCCTATCCACGATCCTCAAAAATTGGGTCCGACTCACCATCAACAGTGTGCACTTTCACAAATGTAAATCGTTTTCGTTCGAAACGCTCCGATCCGCCCTGATCTAATTGGAGACATTTCCTCAGAAGTTCCTTCACTCGAATGTTAATATCCCTTTCTGAGCGGTTCAGTCGTTTAACAACATTCTTTTCAGGCTTTTCTGGGATCTCATTACACTTTTTCATCAACACAATTTGCTTGTCCGCTTTTCGTTCTTCCGCCCATTCCCTCTCTCGTTCCTGCTTGGACTCATTGAATCGGTTGCCGAATTCCTTCATAAGGTGTTCAGTCTGGATCTGCAAAGCCTGCTGGAGTTCGGTCAGTGACAGTCCCATAGTGTTGTGGAGTTTCAGTCGTATAGATTATCTCAGTTACTTGGCACTGATCACTCGAACTTATGCGACAATTATTTCAACAAATTTGCAATTGTGCGATGAAAAAACTAAATTAAACAATTTCTATCGGAGCTAATTTCTGTGCGACTTAACTGTTCAACTGTTCTGAATCGAATCTCATAGAGCCTATTTATTGACAGATTTTTACCACCAAAACACATAGCTTTGATCGGTATTCATTTTTAGAATGTCAACCAAATTCTAGTAGAAAGGTTTTCTTTCTCTCTTTCGGGTTTCTCTTTTATTCTCTGTACTTCATCCAAGCTTTGAAAACCTGTCTTAGGCGCATGTGTCACCAATAAAAATCGTTAAGCGACGAAAAGCCCCTTATTTAAAAATCGAAATTCACGTTTAATTAATAAAATTAGATAATTAAATTGCATGTAAATGGAGCCCCTCGGAGACCAATAAGAGGTCATATACCAGCTTTGTTTTTGCTGTAGCTCAGTCTTCGTTTTGAGTCCCTTTCCAACCCTTAAATAAACTTTTTATACGGTCGGCTTAAAACGTTTATTTGAACAAAACGGTGCCAATTTAATATTTTGAAACTACCGATTATGCCAATCATCAGTGAACTTGATCACAAACTTTGTACGAATCAAATCCACAATAATATAATATATGTTACTCCCGTACCAAAGACAATTCCAAATATTGCTTAAAAGGCAGAGAGAAGATTAGACATTGTCAATTAAACATTTGGCATCAAAACACAATTATACGGTTTATTGAATACTTTAGAGTACAGAGAATTATACAGATCGAAATCGCAATGAGAGGTAAAGCACAGAGATTAGAAGTTCTTTAGTCAAGATAATGGATGAGAATGATTTGAAAAGTGTGATGACTTGGCTATTTAAATTAAGGGTTGAAGAAAAGGGCCGTAGAAATTTGTTTTTATAGTTGGGTCGTAAAAAGGCTATTTATGATTTTACATATTGATTTAAGAAATATGATGAGTTTGGTCCTCGGTTGCCATTTTGATTGGGATATAAAAAATAACCAAATATTTTTAGCAAATTATTATCCTTATATTTACGCAAGAGAATATTTTCGTCCCAAAGGCCGTCACTTTGGGCCGAAATGTTCCTGTCAGCTGTCCTAAAAATGTAGCTATATGACGTCAAATTCTCTCTTCTCTTCTCATTCTAACAACAAGAAAATGAAAAGATGAGACATTCGCCGTCCGTGACGTCTCGATATGACGTTACAATTGTCTCTTCTCATTCTAATAAATGAAGAGAGAGCGAGATGCAACCTTTACCTTTTTAGAAAAACGTCCGCAAAGAGGGAATCAAGAGTTTGCAACTCTAAAGGAATTTTTTTTATTTTATATTGAATCTTTACATTTGTATTGTATCAGGCTCACGTTTTAATTATTTATTTATTTTTTACATATTTATTTATAAAACATAATTTTCTTTACCATTTTTCGTATTCATAATAGTGATTGGATTACATAACTTTTGAATGATTAAACATATAATTCTATTCATCATATCATTGGTTTTTGGGTGAGGATGTTGAAATGAAACCGAATACAAACACCTCTCTACGGGATCTGGGTTACTTTGAGGTCAGAATTCAATAATTGGTTTGATTTAAATGGAATGTATTCAATATTGTGTGGGATCTTGGTACTGACTCTTTACTCCCACCTGACGTAAACCAAGGGCTCGTTGGATAGCGAAATAAGTGGTATGAAAATGAAATAAAACAACTCCGTTCTGTGTTACTTGTTCCAAATTCAATCGTGTTCTGATGATTATTATTATGGAACTCTTTATTAAAGTAGTATTTACAATGATTATATTATTGGGGGAAAACTGGATGGGATATAGGGTGTTCCTCATCCAGTCGTGGTTTCTCGAGACACTACAATTGTTTTAAAATAAAACACTTTTGAATTAATGTGAAGTATAATAGCACAGGGCTACTATGGATATGACCTCGAATTCTTCCCGTAAATCTAATATAAAAACGGAAACGATAATTGTTGAAAAGGACAAGCCATAAGCGTATAATGATAGCGAATTAGAACTACACAAACGTAGCCTGTTTTCTTACAAAAAGTGGTACAATGGTTATCAGTAATCAGATTTTTTTATAAACTTTCTTAAATTTCGAATTTTTTCAATTTACTTTTTAAAAGACTGATTTGTATGGTAGGTTTGGATTCATATATTTATTGGATACATGCATTAACTATGATAACATCTTAAAATCAAATAAAAATTATTAAATATTTTTTTCATTAAAAAAAACTGTAATATATTTATGGGGTTCGTTTTAAATTTACTAAATTTTAATGAATTACATATTTGATGAAAATGTCCCATTTCTCAAAATTAAAACAAAAGCTTAAAAAAATTTTCTTATTTAAATTTTTCAATGTCCTATAGGATAATGAATTGAATCTGTTTATATAATATTATAATGATTTTATTTTCAGAACGACTCTTGTAAAATTCCACCCGTTGAAGAAATTGCACTTGGGAATGGCGTCTTTTGGAGGAGGAGTGACAATTTACGACACCCAGGCTAAGAAGAAGATTTTCAATTTGGATGCCCACGCCGCACCTTGTACGGATCTGGTTTTGAGTCCGATAAACGGAAATTATTTGATCAGCGTCGGTTACGATAACATGATCAATTTGTTTGACACGCGAAAAAAGGTGGCAGCGATTCAAATGGTCGCCAACCATCCTTTGTCCGCTGTTGCAATGTCTAAATGTGATAGCTTTTGTTGTGTGGGAAATTTAAAAGGAGAACTTTCAGCGTATGATTTTCGAAACGTTCGCGAACCCCTTCTAACCTCAAAAAAGGTCCACGATGCGCCGGTGAAGAGAGTGGCTTTTTTGCCGGACGATAAGAATATGTCGATGACCTTTAGCGATAATAGTCCACTGGAGATGACTAACCAGTGCGACGGGATGAGGTTTGATAATCGAAGGGACAGTTTTACTAGCTTTTTTGAGTATCATTATAAACGTCTGCCGGAACAGGCGAGAAATTCGAATATTAGGAAAGCTTTGCCGGTTCATAGTTTTGCGTCGAGGATTTCTTTAGGCAGGGACTTGTTGCCGTCATCGGATATGGATGAAGCAGACGAGGATTTGTCTTCTGATGTGGAATTCGTTTGCGTTGTAAATGAACCTAACCTCAAAAATGGAACTCCTAATAGATTTGTCAAAGAAGAGCCAATTTCTCACAACTCTTCACTTGTCTTGGATCAAACTTCATCCCATATTGGTGAAGACGAAGAATTGGACGAGGGGGTAAGTACTCAAATGTCCAGTCTTCCTACAAGTACTCCAAATAACGCCTCTTCGAATCCATCATTGTCCATTCCTCAACTTCAAAATAAGAGGCTGGTCATTCCCGAAAAAGACATTGGAGATGGACATAAGAATCATGAAACTATTCACAGTTCGAACACATTTGTCGATAATTCAATGATCGAGAAGATGATCAATGATAAAATGGAGAACATGAGCAAGGATATAATTTTCAAAATGGAGAATATGAAATGGGATCAACAAAATTATAGCCTCTCCATGTTCAACCAGCAAATGCAGGAAATCCAGAGCCTAAAGGAAAGTGTACAAAAGCTGAGTGCCTGCGTCGAATGTCTAATGCGCTCAGACTCCTTCATGCAGGAGTTCTTTAACTTAAAACACGAAAATGAAATGCTCAAATCCCAGTTTCTTCCCAATGGCCATTAATGTAATTAGTTTTTTTTTATATATTTTTATAATAAATGTTTATGCAATTGAAAAGTGTTTTTTTTTAAATTTGTTTTGTTAATCTTTTATTTCTAAAAAATATGATACGCCATCATCCCAACTCCAAAATTTACTTTAGGGGCTATTTATTTAAATCTTCTATTTATATATAATTTTGACTGATGCCCTTTAGATATGCTAATTTGTCTCCTCTTCTACTACTTTTACTCTTCTTTTAGTAGAGGCCATACACTAGGGCTTGCTGAACAGGATTCCCTTTGAAATCGAAAGTGCTTTGTAATTCGTTTATTTTTTGGGTTTTATGACCGCTTCGTGGGCTAAATAAACAAGAAAAAATAAAGGAGGAGAATGGAAAATTAAGGTTTAAACCTAAATAACAGTATTAATCATAACTTTAAAAGAATTTTAAAAATGCCATTCAGTTCAGAATAATTTCCTCTTTCCAAAGACATGCAGTTTGATATATTTATCATATCGGAAATGCCATTATTCGCAAAAACCTGTTTTGGGAGTTAGCAAACAAAATTACAAAGGATGTCGAACCAAGTTCAGATGAAGACACTTTATTAGTTTCACTGCTTTTCAAACGAAAATGTTCCGGGTCTCTTTGTTAAGAGACGTTGAGTAAGAGTACATCTTGTCTTGAAATCATAATTTACTAAATAATTTAAGATATGGCTATAGGATTGTTATACAACACATGCATTATTTTACAGATAGAAATTGTGAAATTGGGGTTCGTTGCTTAATCGATTACTCAAGTCTTTAATCAATTATTAGGTTATGCGTTTGTTTTACATAAAATTGATATATCGGCAATGAAATTTGTTCTGTGAATTCGTTTTTATAATTCTACACCTTTTTTCATTGCAATTTTGATTTTGTTCCATTGCAATTTAGAGAGTGTGGTACAAGCGGCTCTTTACCTTTAAAATCCAAATTGCAATGAAGATGTGTTTTTTTAAATTCCTAAAAAGGTGTAGTTCTTACCTTTTTACGATGCAATTAAAAAAAATCCATTGTAATTGGTCTATGTATTTTAAATGGCATAAAACTTATAAGTAGTTGAGTTCATACTAATAAATTTTAAACGAAATATATTGTCATTTATGGAAAATAAATTATGTCTTAAATTGGCCATCATTCAAATTGGACTGATGTTTTTTCAGATTGCATTGTTGCTTTTTAAATTGCAACGTAAAAGGGTGTAGCATTTTTTTAAAATTATTAAAGTGTGACCTCTGTGAAAGATTTACATACAGAAGTCAGTTTCGTTGTGAATGTTCACTGAACTATCCGATATTTTTAAATTAAATGGATTGTGTTTTTTCGCAGATGAACTACGACCATTCAAATTATCCGGAATCGAATAGCTTATGTAGATAGAAAAAAATTTAAGTTTTTTAAAAACTGTGATTTTATAAAAATTTTTGTGTTAATTTATTTAAAATTACTTAAAACTTTGTCGATAAGCAATATTAAATATATGAGCCTTCGAGCGATAATCCGTTTACTAAAACGTTATGGATAAAATGGCATACCTTAAAATTCAATATAGTTATTAGCATAATTTCGAAAATAAAACACTTTGTTTGTCTAAGAACGTAAGTTTAAGAAGAGTGAACCCAATGCCAACAATTTACCAAATTCATCCAGGTCTAATTCTTCAAAAAAGATTGTTAGTTTTATACAGGGCCGGATTTAGAAATATGGCGCCCCCTATGACTGAAATTTTATTTTTGTATTTTTATATCTTATTTTTTAAGAATTAAAATAAGTAATTAATTGTAGAAAATTAATTACATATTATGCCATACAACAATATAAAAAACTATTTTGATAGTTTTTTCTTAAATTTCAAAATTTTAATTTGATACATAATGTATAAATTATATTTATTGAAATATAAAATATTTATTTATAATAGATAATTATAAATTGTATAGAAATTGTTTTCTCACATTCCTGCCCCTGAACATTTGCCCCCCTGGGCACTAGCCCCGACGCCCCTAGTCTAAATTCAGGCCTGTTTTATACGTGAACAATTCTCTTCATCATAATGAGAAGTATTAGCCAAATTTCGCTTTCATTATCATATTGCCTCCAGGACTGATTATGAGTTGAGTGCTTATAATTACTGGGCATTTTGGCTACCCATGGACTTATAGATAAAACTAGAGGTAAGTCATTTTGTCCATAAGTCGTTTTGATAAAATAAATAAATATAAATATGATTTTATTTCTAGAAAAACTTATTTTAAGACAACAATAAATAGTAAAAGGATAAAAAAACCACTAGGAGAATATGTAATTTTGCGAAATTGTTGCTATTTGATCAATTGACCTGAATGTAAATAAAAAAACTCGTTAGAGTGGAATAATTACTAAGGGCTGTGACACCAAGATTAAAATTTTGGCAGGATAGCGGAAGCCCTTTTCATCATATGATAGCCCAGTCAGATGAGAGCTAATAACCGACAAAATCCAAAAACATCCCATATATCATTTTAAACATAAGTTATATGTTAGTTTTTTTGTTATAATCTTTCTTTAATGATGTAACAATGTAAAAAATCGAGCCTCAGACGAGCTTCTGAGTTGAAAATTTACAATGTTAAAATAACATAATAGGATTTAGCACTTTTTAAGGCGTGAAAAGATTAAAATGATGTTAATATTATATACTATAAAACATATGAAATTATGTTTTAAACATGGCAAAAATGTAGCATCTAAAAGAATGTTTTTATTTTCAATATAAAAAAAATCAAAATAATACTATTACTCGAATTCCTTTGATGATTTACACTCCTAGATAAGCGTTAATTAATTTAAATCACAAATAAATAGAGGACGAGCCATAAATTAATTAAATGACGACAGGTATGGGGGGTTGAGAGATAGCTGGAGATAAGGGGAATAAATTGGTGGAGGATCTAAAGTGGGCTAAATTAGCGCGGGTTGGAGTACTTCAATTTTCCCGATAACGAAATCAACACCTGATAACGGAAATCGTGGTCAAATTACCGGGAAAATTCGATAAATTCCATTTGATAAACCAATTAATTCCTGTTTTCCACCGAGCAACGATGGTTCAATTAGTTCTGGTTTGGATTTGAGGGAAAATGGACGAGGGTATCAAGAGGCGAGAACACAAACGATCAAACATTTCGATAAAGGCTCAAATGAGGAGATCCAAGGCGAATTTTCGGGAGAGGAATCGAATGGGAAGGTAAAAATTGATTAAAATCATTTTAAAAATTGAAATTAATTAAGATTTCATAGTTTAAATAAGGCTTTGGATAAACTAAGAGAAAAAATACCTCTCCAGCCAGCTCCAACGTCCCACCAAATGGATTTAAACATTCAAAAACTGTCCAAAATTGAAACCCTTCGATTGGCGCAGAATTACATCAAATCCCTGAGTCTCGCTTTGAACGACAATCGAAAGCTGAAATATCAGGAACTGTTCCATATCCTGGGACAAGGATTGAGCCAGCCGACGGGAAACTTACTAAGAGCGAGACTATTGACAGATCTGGACTATTCCGTGGCCAGGAATTTGGTGGACAGCGAAGACGAGGAGGTGGACTGTTGGCAGTGTTGCCTCAAAAACGACTTTTCCCATTCCTCGAATCGGGACTGGTTTTGCTACGATTATTCCATCAGGAGGGAAGAGTCAAATGGTGATTATTATGATCAAAACAGTTATTGTGGCTATTATTATAATTATTGATCAAAAAGTGCAAAGAATCTCTTAATTGTGAGGTGAAATATCTAAAGAAAACAAAATTTAGTGATTTTATACAGATTTATGCAGAAATTACGTCAAAATTTTATCAAATACCCTATCACCGTTTTTTATTATTATTAAAACATTAAAACAGAATAAACTATTAATAAACGAATTAAAAAAACTATATAGAACTGTTTTCTAAATTATTAGTATATAGTTTGTGCAAAAAAGGTGTAAAATACATTTTTTAAAGTAAACTAATGTTAAAATTTATAGATAATGAACTTTTTTTCACTAGCGAAAAATATTATCATAAATTTTAACGAGTGAAAAAATGACACACAATAAAACACAAATCATTAAAGAAAAGATAAGTTTTTATGTGTGATTGCAAGAAAAAAACTGTCTATTTCAATTTCATATTTTTTTTATTGAAAATGTACCAAAAATAAAATTTTGGGTAAACTTGGGGGTGACTCCATACTTTTTGGAAGAAGGGCTGTAAATAGTAAAATAAAAGGTGTATTAAATTGGAATACTAAAAAGACGCTGAGCATCCTTTAGTCCATTAGTCTTTATTTCTAACTCTTACCTTTGGAAATTAACTTATAACGATTAATCCAGGGAAGGAGTCAGGAATACTAGGTATTGGCTCTTGGGATACTGGTCACGTAACAGGTTTTGCTTGATTATCAAAACAGTTAAAAAAGTGTTTTTTTCACTCCTTTAGTAAACTATAATATTATGTAATTAGATTGATGAAAAATGGCAATTCACATATGGAATTTAAAAACTTATTTGATTTATATTAATTATTTTTCAACATTAATTACAATTATGTCAAAAGTATAATGGCTATTTGTGGAAGAAGTATATAAGATAAAATGATTTGCAATAACTGGAATGATGGTTTCATTGTCTTCGTTCTAACTTTAACAAATTAGAGCCTTTAGTTATCCTTTTGTCTTCATCTACCATGAAAAATAGTTTCTGTTTAAGTATTACAGTTGCCTTAAAGACGGAAATCGTAAGGTTATCTCAAATTTATGGGAAAATTTGATGCCAGTTATATGGCCATTAGGCTCCTCTTCCTAAGGGCATTTATCTGCTATTGTCCTTTATAATGAAATTAAAATTAATTGATTTCTATTAAATGATTCTATTTTTAGTAATACAGTGGACGCCGCTTATTAGGGCCACGGTTATTAGAGACAGATCGCAAATCGACTCCTCGTATGTTTGTGTTTGACGATTTGAGGACACCGCAATAGTTCACACGTCTCTCTGTGTATATTTGTTGGTCAATCAATATATTCATCACTACATACAGAATCATATTTAATTGTTAAATAGATTGCTAAATTCATTCCGTTTTCTTATATACATTTCTTTCCGGGTGAGAATTAACGCTCAAATTTGTTTGGTTGACAAGACACAATAATATACAGTTACTCCTGAAAGTATTCGACCCTGTTTGCAATGGAATTTAAAAGCTCTGTCTCGCACCTAATACTTATCTGATATTAATGAATATTATATCATTTGATAGACAATTTAATGAAGTTTTATATTCAA
>JXOV01009664.1:10765-37442 GCA_001014945.1 Clogmia albipunctata | reverse complement strand
ACGATCCGGCATTGGGACTTTCCGATCACTGTGGTGACTCCTGGGCTGATTGTGGAGATGCGAGTTGGGGCTGGGGAATGCGTGATGCACCGCTGGGGCAGGTGTCCGCTGAATTACCGAACACCGGACGACCGGTTCGGTGATCGAGGGCGATCGTTTGGTGATCGTCAATTCACTAGGCTGTGGTGGCGGCGACTGGGAAACTGGGGGCCTCGGTGACGGGCATGAGGAGTGTTGTGTCGTCTTCCTGGGACTGCTCAATGACAGATTTGGCTTCGGTTTGCTTACTAGACTAAGTGGTTTGTTGTCCGGAATAATCTCCTTCTCATCGACGATCACAAGTTGCGGTTCCCGCTCTTTCGGCTTCTCCCGTTCGATCTCAGGACTGCTGGACGGCGGTGGATAGTCTTTTCTCGCGGCAGGTGTTAAAATGTGACCACGACTGCCATAAGGGATGTCACCGCCCAAGATCGAGGAGATAAATCGACGAGCCGGCGTCGTTGAAAGATCACTGGATTGTGCTGTTGTCGATGATGACGAGGAGGATGAAGAAGAAAATGCACTGATTTTGCTGAATTTGGAGTGGATCCTCCCCGGTAATTCGAATCGGGATCCTGAAGATGTGGCCGGCGGACTGGGCGACAGTCGGTTTTCCTCGGCGAATATATCTCGGACTGCAATTTAGAGAGAAAGAGAAATGGTTAGAAATTGATCGTGCAATATTGACCACAATATTTACATTGTTTTTGATTTGAAGATCAATAACAAATGACAATAAAACCGGATTTATTTGTAATTTGTAGAAAAATCCAGATTAGCACATTACTCCACAATGGTGGTGGTTGACAACCGGGATAAATAAATCAAAACAAATTTGTTTGCGAAAGATCGTAATATTTTTGCACGTGCGATTTCAGAAAATGACAATTCCAATTTGACAGGGAGGACATTTTTGGCAATTAAGAGCAGGAGGCGATAAAAATTGCACAACGGAAAAATTTGTATTTCGACCATTGTCGCATTAAGAATAATATTTTGAGCTTTTTCCTGTGTGTCGTTCTGCTTTGATCGTTCGGCAAAATATTGTACATTATAAAAGGTGTGTATACTTGTACTGTGTACAAGTGGCTTTTTATTCGCATTTTGTATAACACACACAGCGCGAATTTAACTTCCCCAAAATCTAGCAAGAAAACCTTGAAAATGAACTCTGAATAAACTCTGATTTTTTCGGCAGTCAGTCAGCAGAGAGCCGCAAGTCCATTTAGAATTTTGTGTTATGATCATTAAACGCTGTATTATTGTGTATGATGGCAGAACGTGTGGTAAGTGGAGAGAGAGGGAGATCGCGCGCTGACGCAAAAAACTACCACGCCAAAATAGCGCGATCACAAAACGTTAATTTGCAACATTTTTCGGGGACCAGTTATTCCATACAAAAAGCACTGCTGTGAACTTTTTCCTCCGTCTCATGTCCAGCTTTTCGGGCTGGTTTCTAATGTGTATGTGTGTTTGTGGCTGGCTAGTAAAATTGATCATTTTCGGATCGAGTTTTTGTCCATTCTCTAACTTGTTTATTCTCACAGCAGCGCCGCGGAGATCTTTTAGAATTCGGTTCGTTCACCTTTCAAGCTTCTACCTAGAGATTTAACCAACATACACACACATTAAACCAGGTAATCTCAGATGATGATTGGTTTTTCGGCTGTTTTCAATTTATATTCCAACTTCTTTTTTTCTCTTCTTCAAAGTGGATATATAATTTCAGAAGATTCGATCGCGCGTATGCTATTCTTCGGAGGAGATTTAACTCTTTTGGCTGTTCTGATGACGACCAAAATGATTGTTCGCTCCAGCAGCCAAGAACGGGAAGTGGTCTTTTCACACACAGAAGAGGAGGAGCAGGCCCAGGTGCGAATCAAATTGTAAAAGATAGGGAAAAAATAGTGTGATTGCCAGAGCCAAATTGGAGGAGAGGACACGGGATTTGCGCAATTTGTTTTTGCAAGTTCTCTAATTCCAAATTGTGTGTTACTAACACAGAGTCCCAAAATTTGAGAATAAATAAATATTGTTGTTTTGCGCGCCACCAGAATAAATTACCGTTGTTTCGCCCAGCGCGCTTTTTGTTTGCTAATCCGTGCGGCGGGGGGAAACCTGCAAAAGCGAGGAGGAATCGGAAGCAAAAGCATCCGGATGTCCCGTTTGAGAACCTTTTTGAAATTCGCGGACAAAACAAAACACCTATATTATTTCGTGTGATCATCTGAATTGTCTCCACTCTCTAATTACATGTGTTTTTGACACAGACAAAGCGCTGGAATGTTAATGGCATCGGAAATGATCACGCTCGCGATCATTGAAAAAATGTAAATTAAAATGCAATTAGACACTGAAAGTGATAACTAGACATTAATTTTAGATATACGTAAGCGTGTTTTTGTGGATAGTAAACGTCAATAACTTTTTATGCAACAAGTGCTAAACAGTTTTTATTGAACTTTGATTCTAATTGGCGAACGGTACACTGGTGACCTAGAGTCCTTATTGACACATTCACCCACATTGGAATTTTGTCAATTTGAATTTTAGCTTTTTGTGTGTCTTTCTCTCTACCCATCTTCTTATTTGTCATTACACTATATTTTAGAGGAGCGTTTTATGAGCGCGAATAAGTGTGAAGCGGGTAAAAATTGCTCATTAACGCAATATAAGGTGAAGAAGACAACATTCAAGGTTATGTAATAAATATTATTTAATGATGGCGGTTGTGTAGTTTGTGTATGATTATTCTTTTGCAAAAGTCGAGAGAGAAAAAACGCCACTTATAAAGGCGGTCTCTTTCTATCGTGATGCCTCTGAACTTGGCCAAAGTGAAGCAGAAAACGATCGCGCTGAAGAATGCCATTACCTATGTACTGGAGCGACGACTGATGGGACCCAAAGACCCCTCCGCACGTTTGTATGTTGTGCGCTCTAAACAATGAAATAATTATCTTTTCCACTATTTTCCACTTGTATGTACATACTTTTAATTTCAAGTTTACAGTACGATCGCACATCGATCGTCGTCGCGCTTTTGTCGTGCAACCGTCACACACAGAGACACAGAGCATTCAAATGGGTCTAGTATGTAAATAGACCCCAGCGCCAAATAATGAAGGTCTTACGCATTAAATTAATTTAACGTTGATTGTGTGTGGTGAATACAATGTCCATTTAGGCAGGGAGAGGGGCTCGAAGAGATGTGCTTTTAAGTGCGGTGCTGTTGTCCATGGCATTCGCGAAAACTTACATAAATCGTCGTATGCTTTTGGAGTACAACAGATAGAGCTACACAATGCGAATACCAAAAAGCGCGAAATGCTAATTTGCCATTGAAAAATTTAAATTTGGCCGGGCTGAAAAACAGTTATTATTTTCTGTATTTAAAGTGCGATCGACGACGCGACGCGTACTTGAGGAAATGATTTTAATTGTTTCAGGGGTTTTGTTCCAACGCAAGCGCGCTTCATGAAGTAATGACATTTGATCATTAATATTACCACATGAACAATATGTACAAAATGGCGAATCTGTAGACAATTGAAAAATCAAAGCCGGTACCGATTTAGCACGGTTAATTGGTAGGTGGTTTGTGTTCGCTTATGATGATGCTGCTCAAGGGGAGGAAGTGGGTGGCATTCAAAATTCGGATAATCAGCTTGTTTCAACTTGAAGCAACCGACAACCATTTAGAATTTTGACAGCTAACCTGTTGGCCATATTTAAATTTGTCGATCACTCAGAGGTCGAAATCTAACAGATGTATAATTGAATTAAGATCGCATTTGTTACAGTAAAGAAACAACAGAGGCTTGTGGTTAGGCAAATTCTTTAGGTTTTGCAACAAAAAACAACAGGAGAATTGGCAATTCAAACACATGCAGCATACGTCAGAAGAGCTTTTTCATAATCTCTTGTTTTTTGTTGTTCTGTTTCGACTCCTTATTCTTTACCGCAAAAAGAACCACTAATTCTTCTGTTCAGTGTTCTCCTCTCTGATTAATTATTCTAATGGGAGGCTAGAAGAGATCGTGTGGTGTGGTGGTAGAACATTCCACATCATGCGTATCTTGGCTCTAATAATACCCGAGGAATATCCTCATGCCTCGTTCTTTGGACGGTTAAAGAGTGAAGTGGTAGAGCAAACAGCAAGCGGCAGAATCCAAATTGGGGAGCTGCTCTAAACTACATATGATGGGGGGAAAATAGAGGAATCACGAAGTGGAAAAAGAATTCTTGGCTCGTTGCTCGTCGCCTCGCCAGCAAAAAGTGCAATTCTTCATGATGCTGCTGCTCTTGCCTTAAATGATGATGATGGTGGTGAATCAGAGAATGTGGCTTTATCTCTGGAGGGCAACTCGCAGCACAGCACCACACGTCAATGCCAAATGCAAAGGGTTTTGCACATGAGAATTGCACAAGAACGAGACGAAAAGTTACTCCATAAAAGCCGAAAACCAGCAACAAGGCAGAAGAAAAACGCTTTACTGCAATCAGAAAATGTTGGAATAATTGTGGTCGAGGTATAGAAAAGAGACTTGAATCGTCGCTGTTGTTGTCGTCGTCGTCCGGGGACTTTTGAAGCGACGAACTTGAATTCTCTGTTTCCATCTTTGTACTTTTCTGTTTCACGGTTTCGTAACATTCTATAGATGGTATACATAATGATCACACGGTAAATAAGGGAAAAAGTTAAGTAAAATTACAGAGAATTACATGCGAAAGAACGGGCAAACAGAGAGCGCGCTCCAGCTTTGTTCGAGCCATCGAAATAAAAACCGGTTCTGGTCTGCTGGAGATAATACGTGGCCAGGAGGAACACCATCATCATCAAGACGAAACAAGAATACCAGGGTAGCAAGCAGCGAGAATCAGTGAAAAAGAAAAGAACTCGAGGAGAAAATAAATTACCACTTTTGTGTGTTTGTGTGGTGTTTGGAGGAAAGAACTTTGGACTGGAGCGAGGAGAAGACAAAAGTGATTTTATAAAATAACACAGTCCGTGGTAACGGTTGTTCCCTAAACCGGGACTAGGACACTGGATAGGGGATGGGCCCGAATCATATGTTAGAAGAATGGGCATTTAAATTTCGAAACTAAAAGTTATGCGATCGCTTTTGATCTTTTCTTCGGACATTTTTTTCTCTACAATCCATAAAATTTTCTTATAAGAAATGCAAGATTCTTGAACAGAGATTTTTCCTTCTTGGACAAGAATAAGTGAGTTTACTTACGAATCTGGTTTGGCCAGTACTTATAAGGCAACTTTATTCCTGGCCGTTTTTTGGGTGGATGCTGGACATCGCAACCTCAGCCACAACAACAACAACGAGAATAATGCCCATAAAACGGCAAACGAAAAGGCGGCTTGATGATGTTGCTCAATTAAAATGAACATTCTTTTCGATCCGTTCCTTTTCTTGTTCTTCGCCATGTTCTAAGATGGCCGCCACAGAGTCCGAATACACAGAAATAGCTGTACAGATTGTAACCCGTTTTCTAAAGTAATCTGACGTGTTTAAAAAATAATAAGCAAAAAAAGTTAAGCCTTTATTGCGAATTATTTTTAATCGAAAAAATAAACCGCCAACTGAATGATCATTTATTCCTGATGATCGAATTTCGTGTCTGAAGAAAAGGTGGATCTTTTGTGAATGCACGATAGAAGAACAATGGGGTAAGACGAGATGAAAACACCTGTCGCCGTGTGGCAGAGAATAGCAATTGAGGAACACCTTAATACACATTAGATGCAACTGGTTAAGGAAGGTGTCTTTTTACCCCTTATCGAATAAACTCACGAAAGGATTGATTTGGGGCTTCTCGTTGGTCCGTATAAATTGCGTGACTGTCCCATTCAGAGAGCTCAGGTAAAAAAGTGAAGACGAATTGGGAATTCCGGGCAAAGAAATGCAATATTGTTGACGATTCTTTGTTCATTTCAAGCCACGATCGTTCCTTCTTCATTTTTTTTTATTATTAGTGTGACTGAAGTTCAACTGCTAAACAGTTCACACCAGCTGACATTCAATCCAAATCGAAATTTATTCTCTCCCGAAAAACAGAGAGACACACACACAAACAAAAAGCAATTAACTTCAACCATAAATCCGGTAAAGAGCGATCGCGTCCGCACATTCACTATTCGAATCATAATGAGGTGTCATTGACGTGACTGACTGACTGACTTCGGCGTAGTAGCCATCACATCCAGGTCGGTTCCATCTATCTGCCCCATCCATTTATCCAGCAGTTAAGTGTCAACGAATGGGGATCCTCGGTGTTTAAATCGCGCATATTCTCATTAAATATGCGCATTTCCAATTGGAAAACAAATGTTTAATGCAAATTCTCTGGCATGGGGCCCCTCTTCTGGGTGGGTGGAATGGCTAATGCTGTGGCAATTGTGGAGACAGTTTTCCTGTTTTTGCGTTTGGACAATTGAATGCCAATGAATTCTATTTAATTTGATTTTCAGTTGGTTAGTGTAAATCTAACGCAGGTCAAAACAAGAAGACGTAGAAAATAAAAATGCATATGCGAAAAATTGGCAGCCGATTGATGAATTTTAAACGGTTGAATTTGAGCACACGACAAACTCTCTCTTGATAAACAGATGAGGAAAAAACAAATGAAAACAGATAAGACGCGATCACCTCTGAGATCTAGGTAAATGTGGTGAATGCGATCATTCAAATGAGCTTATGAATTGCAAAGTGACATTATTTTGGGATTTCGATCTGGAGATTTCCCAAAAATAAATGATTATCGAGGAATGTTAGTTGAGTGGGAAGATCGTCGATCAATATCGTATGAATTTGCAACAGATGTATAATTGTATTTTAATTTATTCAACTTATAATTTATCCATTCCATATTATGCATTTGATGACCACATTACTGTTGATCACGTTTAGCGTAAAATTGAATTCCTTCGATCATACGCAAACGATATCGGATTATTTTAATTTATTTAACCTTTACTTTTTGATCTAATTTTCATTTTGAAAGTTGATCTATATCTAATTGAAAAATGTGTGAATTTGAATAAAATAATCTATTTATAATCTGCTTTAAATACGATCACCTCTTAATAGATCAACTTTGAAAGAATTTTATGTGAGTCGAATTGTGTGTAGCAAAGCAATTACTGCTCAAGTGCGAATCTGTGATCACGCCTGGGTAACAATATTAATGAAGCGCGTTCTTTACGTTACTGTATATCTCGAGTGCTTGATCGGCGATCAACAGCCGGCTATTTGTCGTTTAAATGGTGTAGTGTTTATCCTTGAATCCAATCAATTGAACTTTGAAGGCCAATATACGGTTTTAAATTTTGTAAAAATACTTTTTGTGGCCAGAGAACCGCAATTTAAGCAGCAGTCATCGGATGGCTTTTGTTTTTTCGCGATCGCACACTTTGGTTGTTCAGATGTGAAAAATGTAGTTTTTTTTTCTATTATCTGTTCTGTCTATTTCATTTTAAAAGTCAATATAGTAAAATGACCATAATTCAGTGTGTCATTCATCATACTGTTTAGTGAATAGTAAGGGAAATATTTAATTTGTTGACCGCCAGGCCAAACTGATCGTCAAATGAAACGAAAAAAAAAACACGTGACCCGATCTCATTAGCTATTTTGTTCATTCCATCGCATTGAATATGGATTAGGTGGGATTTTGACAAACACAGTAAATACGTAAACAGTTAAAATCTATTCTATGCAAGGTGATCGTTTGAATCACTTAATTTAATCGGACGTCCAGGTTCCTGAACCAGAAAATTTGTTGTTATTGAATTGAATTTACTGATTAGATGCTTGTTTTTTGTGCAGAAACTTTCAACTGGAATTATATTGAATTGAATTTGTATCGATCTTTATCAATAAGATCACGTTTAAGATCTTTAGTTCAATATTGATGACTCTTTTTGTTTCAGCAAATTAAATTTATACTGTTCCAGGTCAACAAAGAGGTAGATCACATTCTCTGGGTGAAATAAACTCTGAGCGTCATGTCACGTCACTGCCAGTTTTTACTTTTATTCAAATTAAAACCACAGCTTGGAATTGTTTTGTGACAAAACCTTGTAAATAAATTTGAAAATATGTATATTTTTGCCAGCCAGTATAGTACAATAGAGCGGCGGAGTTGTGGAAAGCTCGATTACACTGGGTTAATTTGAATTTGAAATGGGTCGAATTGATAAAGTCACAAGAGGATGTTTAAAACGTCAAATATTCGTAAAACGTACTGTGATCATAGTGGGTTTTAAAAGATCGACAGCTAGATTTGTATCGATCGGTTTACTAGATTCCTTTTAAAAGTAGATTAATCACTGAATAAATACAATGTTTACTATTCACTTTAATATGTATAGAGTCCAGACTGATCCAATATTGACTCTGGCTACTTTACTATAGTAAAAATGTAAATTTGCTCAAGAGGGCGCAGTATTCCTTATCATTTTGACACCACTTGTTCAGAGGATCAATGCCAATATTTACCTTTTGTGCGCGGCGTCGGCGGTGGAGACATTGTGTACGATGACATTGAATTACGGTGATTAATGTAATGTAATCAATGCCACCGCATGTCTGGAGATTCGTCCGCGAAGATCACCAAACATATATACATGCATAAAAAGCGAAACAATTGATCATTAACTCGGCGCGCGATCGTTTTGCTGTGTTTTTGTATAATTGAAATAACTGTGGTGGATGGATGGATTTTGCATATAGGCATCAGACAGTAAAGTATATAATACATGGCACAGGTTCGCCTTGGTCTTGGCACCGATTCCAGCTCTCTGACACTTATTATTTTTGGATTTACATTTTATAGTAGAGCCAATTTTAACCATTAACGATCACCGCGCGCGGAGCTCTGTTACCTTATATTTTTCATATATAAATATATTTAGTGTAGCAAAAGCACGACGCTTTTTTCCAGTTCAATACCAAATTCATTTATAAACACACATGTCTGTTTATAAATGGGCAAGTTTAGCGAAATGAAAAAAAAGTTTTATACATATTCTGCGATGTGTCGCTTAAAGTACTAAATAGTATTACGCGCTTTTGGGTCAGGGTTAACCTGTACATAACACACAGCATATCCATCTGCCCCATGTGTGTAGCTGGTGGTGGACATTTGGCGATATAATAAAGGTAACATCAATTAAATTGCTCCATTAAATAGGCAAAGTAATAAAAAAAAACAAATTATTTTAAAATGATCAATTGACATTTGAATTGTTTTAAAACATAAGGTTATTCCGATCATTTCTTCCATTTTATTATGTTTAGAAGGTTTTGATTTTCTTCGAACTTTGGGAACCTTTTTATCTTTTTGCGAAAAAGTATCCTCTGAAATTAGGAATTTTGCGGAACCTTAAATCAGCCACAATTAATGATCACTTGATCTTCCCTCACCCCCTAATAATACTGTCTGTTTGGCAAAAATAAAATCACCCACCATATGGTTAAAAAATTAGGATTGATTTGAAGTAGAAATTCGGTTTATTTTACCTCAACGATGAGGAAGAGCCGATCTCACTTTTGTTTCCTTTTTTGCCGAAATCTCTTTATTGTTCCGAGATCGCATTGTATCTCTCCGTTTGGATGTGTTGTGTTTTGAAAAGGATGTGAAATGGTAATCTAGATGCATATAAGATTTTCTACCTGAACTTGTGGGTTTCTCTTTTTTCACATCTCATTTTCTGGTACAGATTTTCAGCATCATTAAAGGTTAAGCAGTTTTCGTTTTCTATTCAAATAATTGAAACCGATTTTGTGAAAACGGTTGTTAAGGATCGGTCATTGTCTGTGTGGGTTTGCAATTTTGGGCCACGAGAAATTATGCAGGAGGAGCGAGGATCGATCATGGGAACTTTATGGAAAATAAAAGTGCAGAACCTATGTCAAAATTTCGATTTTAATAATAAGTGAAATTTCCCTACGAAAACGACCCTTTGTTATTCTTCTATTATTCGCCGAAAAAAATCAAAATTTCGATTTCATTTTACTATTACACTTTTGTTAAACTGGTGATCTTCATGGGAAAATGGCAGACAGAAACAAGTGCCGATTATAATTCACCTGTTTGCTTGAGATAGTTATGTGAACAGTTTACACACCTCTAAGGTTTATTTTAGCGGTCAGCAAATCATATTAAATCCACCTTTTTAGTCGTTTTGTAACAGTATAAACGTGAGATCACATTTTATGTGTTTGAGGCATGGTTTTGAAGCGAATTATACAATATCAAGGTGAAGTAACAAGATCACGATTTTACAGCGAAAATTAATAACGGTCCACGGCATTGCGTCAATGTTTACACAAAAATCGCGTCATGGACATTGGCTTAGTCTCATTGACACCTACCCAGAATTGGTCAGTGTTTCTCTCTTTTTCTCTCCGCGTTGAAATTGGTGGTTGAAATTAAATGAAATAAAAAAAAATTATGGACAGACACAGGTACATGACCACACACCACCATTAAGAGATTTATTATGAAAATAGCGTGAATGATTCACAATGTATAGCTGTATCAAAATGTGAAGTTCAAGTGCAACGGCGCAGTTTTTGGCCGGGTTCGCCGCTTAGAAATGCCTCGCGCATTCAGGTCTTTCGTTTCAAAAATGCGAATTAAATTCGATACTAACCTTCATTTTTATCCCTTTTGCGTGAAATCAGCGACAATGGTTGATCGTGGCCTGATGATGAATCTGATGGGTCTTTGGGCTCACTGGTCGTGCTTAATCCACCCAGACGGTCATCCTCTTTCGCTTGAAGGAGGCTCTGTGACTCCTGCAGCCGTAATTGCTGCTGGTGCAATCGATTTTTGATCAAGAATATTTTCGGCATTTTGTCTAGTTTTAATCAATCACTGTTTTTCAATTATTTTCTTTATAGAATTTAATATTGGCTGGTTTAAAGCCGGCTTAGCACTGATTCTTTCTCTTTATGGACTCTTTGCCAAAATCATTTACACTAAATCCACTACTCATAATGACTTGTAAACTGTGGTCTAATCCAATGTTAGAATTCACTTTTCTTAAACACTTGAACTGGTTGCACAAACTAAACACTTTTCCGTATCGAATAAGAATTCCCGTTTCCTAAAAGAACTCATCACTAATTCTTATCCTGGTCCACTTGTAATTTTTATTTAAACTTTTGTTTAAAAAAATATTATTCACACAATTAATCCCAAATAATCCAAGTCCTCTGCGCGCAGAACTGTTCTCAGCCACTTCTTTACAGTAAATAAAAAATAATAGTGAAAAAATTCGCTCGACAACCGTAATTTCACGTGCTTTCGTTCCGATGGACAGAGTCTTTCTGAGAGCGGTGGTTGTTCCTCCTCTCTGCTCAAATTCAAACGTTTCACAGCAGCACTTTACAGCTAGAGACCAAGCCAGACCATCGACGATCGATTTACCTGTACATTTTTGTACAGTGCTTCTCCTCGGTTCTCTACAACACATGGAAACGGGCGTCGCAAAACACCGCTCCAACCCACACCAGCAACCGGCAAAACATACGGTTTCAATAGTATTTTTTACCCCAGGTAAATAAAACGTGATTCAACACATATTCGAGCTTTTTATATACAAAACGAGAAGCCAGCAACGACGATCGCAACGAAATGAAATACCCACGAGTGGAATCTCCACGAAAAAAAAATTATCATTTTTTCTGGTCACTGAATTCTGTTTCAACGGTGATCCTTCTTCTTAAAGAGTGAGTCTCGGTTATGAAATTAGTTCACTCGGTTTGTCATCGCTAATTTATTTAGTTTTTTTTTTATAAATTTGAAGTTTTTTAGAATTCTGTTCATTAGTAGAAATGTTTTTTTTTAAATTATATTACGATTAGTCTCACATTTAACATGAAAAGGAATACTTGATACTTCTTATAAAATTATAATAATTGTTTTATTCTTTATTGGAAACTCAATAAATTTTAGTTAATTTTACATACTTTTCTTATTTTAAATTTAATAAATGAAAGGGATATTTTCGGTGTATTTTGCTGTCATATCGTTAAAAACTAAATCAAATGAAAATATGTATTTTAAATAGTTTAGAGGTGAATATAAGAGAAAGAGTTTAAATTTAGGATTAGTTAATATTATATCCAATACCCTGCAAAATAAAAAAATTAAGAAATTCCCTATAAGAAATAGGTTTGCAAATTAGTCTAAGTATAGATTTATATTAACCATATTAAAAAAATTTAAAAGCAAAATCAGATTTTAAAAAGAGTTCATAGGTTTTTAAAACCTCTAATATTTGTTTTTGGTAACAATGACAAAGTCAATTCAAATTCCCATCAAAACATGAATAAACATGATCCCATTCTTGACATATTTCTGATCACTTGAGAGAGTATCTTTTTCTGTTTATTTATACCTCTGCAAATTTGGAATGGGTGGAAATTTTCGCATGTTCAACACTTTGAAGGGTACTTTATTACCTGTTCTAAAGTATCCTTTCGTCGAGTCCAAAAAAAGAATAAAATGCGAAAAAACTTACCTCCCTTCACCCGTTCCTCTGTCCTTTAATCTGTGCGGAAAGGATTATTCGGATTTTACAATTATTGCGAAATGTGAGCGGGTATTATCAGAAGAGCCTCTCTTTCAGTTGCCCATTGTTAAGTAATTGGTTAATTTGGGTACAATAGCCTTAAACCCGATGTTTGCTGGGCTTAGAGAGGATTCCGTTTATGGCCCTGAGGTCCAATAAAACTGTTGCCGGCTCGGTTTATTGGGGGAAAAGGTCTCGTGTCGTCCGTTTTTTAAGGCTGTCGGATGAATATTGGCGACAATAAAGTCGGACGGTTTTTTGCAGCAGATGAAAGAAAATTTGCAATCCTTTTTGGACAAACCTTGAAAAAAAACACAATTGGTAAAAAACGAAATGCATTTATTGTTACGAGTAATTTGCATTTAAGCTATTGCAAAAAATATTGGCTCTCGTAAAGAGGAATTCAGCAATTTACCCTTTTCAAATTATTAAAGGATTAGCATTTGGTCATACTATTAACATGGAAAGTACCCTTGAAGTTTTTTTTTAGAAATAATACTTTCTTTTGGTTTTTACTCATTTCATATGTTTGAACAGAAGTTTTGTAATTTGCAAGATCAGAAATGTAACGAGATAATAAACAGAAATTACTATTACGTAGAAATTTGTATAGTTTCTTAGAAAGTAGGTGTTCCATTACTTTTTATTTCCAACAATTAAGAAGGATTTGTTTGTCTATAATAAAATAATTTGTATCTTAACAAAACAAATTAATTAGATACAAAATTACCTTAATTACAATGTTTTAGTTGTGTGTCAATTTTCAAGTCTTTAAAGAGTGAAATTTGCAAAATTCGCAGAAAAACGCTTTATTGTTATTGATTCATTGGTTCATTCTTGAAAAAGTTTATTCGAAACTATAACAATTTCATCAATGAGATTTTTTTGTAATGCGAATAATAATTTAACAAAACCTCTCATTTAACAGTTTCTTTTTGTAATAGAATGATCACTTGAATTTACTTTCTCCCATGAAAATAGTTCTATAAAGTGACAATAAAAATTCATAAATAATTATCTCAATGAATGGCCGTGAATGAGTGAGTGATCTTGAAAGGACAGAAAAGTGGAAAAGTGGGTGTGAAAATCCAGTAGTTATATGGTCATTGGTTGGCTTAATTATTTGTGGAATTGGTTTACAAAAAGCTTTTGGTCAGGCATTATTGTTGGCCCCTAGGTTGGGCTCGTAAAACGGTTTGTCACAAAACTAAACCATAACAAAAGTCATATAATTAAGGACGCATTTCGGGATCGTTTTGTCCGGCTTTTGTTAGTGTGGCTAGTTTTTGTTGTTCTATTCTGTTGGTTTTATTGCACCACTCTATTTGTCGGCTATAATTTAGAAAATTTGATTCAATTATTCCGAATATCTTTATGGACTTAGAGCCATAAGATTAATAATAATAAAAGTCGAATAAAATCCGGTGAATGATTTTGCGTATGAACAGTTAGTTAGGTCAAAGAATTAAAAAGCTGGCCAGAAGAGAACTTGTTAATTAAAAAATTAATTTTGTTTTTACGACCTGTGCTATTATTATTGTTGCGTTGTTTTGCTGCTGATGGAAATAAATAATTCAAAATTAATTTAATCATCATAATTCTGCCCAAAAGATAAATTTTTACGCTTTTAATGTGGCAAATGCGATCACCAAAAGAGAGCTAGCTGCTGCTGCTGACCGACAACAAGTCGGCGATGGATGGGGAGAGAGATCAACAACCGGCAAAAGGTGTACGAAATTTGTGACGCATCTAAAAATTGATCAAATAGTCGCGATCGTATGTGTTTTTTTGTGTTGCTGCCGCTTCAAACGATCGAATATTAATGGCAAAGAGTTTTGTTAATGAGCAACCGACGAGAGTTAAGGCCAAGTGCATGGCAAACATTGTTGTTGTCTGGCGTTAGACACAGTTTTTTCATTGCCAAGATCATGGACGCGATCGCGATCGATGCAGTTCCGACACACCGTCACGCGAAAGCGGCACTGATCTTACCCACTGACTGCTGCTGCCAAAGTCGGTTTGTTGTGTTTTTTCCCTGTTGCGATCGTCAAAAAGAGCAGAAAAAACACCTTTTTAATTAGCAAACAATATCAGTCAGTCTCTGTGCAGTTTTCATTCGCTTGAGACTATTGGCTGGAAAATTACCTTTAACGAAATGAAACAAAAGTTGCAGAAAATTACATAATATTTGTTATTGTTTTCAAACGATCTTCGTTTTCCTCTGCTTGTTGTTGCTTTCCGATCTTTTCATCGGGAAAGATGATGTGTAAAAGTAATTGAATTAAAGAAATTCTCTCTCTTTATTACTTGTCTCTATTGAAGAGTAACAAGAAAAAAAATGATAATAACGAGCAGAAGAAAAACAAGAGCAAAAATATGTGTAGCAGAAAAAAGAGGAATAATTATAGATCTGTAGAGATCTATTATGTAACATTGTTCGAGGCACCACCTGTTTACTAACAAGTTTTCCATGAGCACTTTTCCTCTTTCTCCTTCTCAGTGCGATCGATCGCAACAATGAATGAGTTGCAGTAGGCGATGCATTTGAGCAGAATAACAATAACTGAAGACTATGAAAAAACATAATGCAGGAGTTTTGTGCGATCACTGAGACGATCGCAAGGATGCATGTTGTCAGTTTGGTGAATAGAAAAGAAATTCTCCCACGGTTGAAACACCTTCTTGAATAAAAATCGCCCTCCTAAACTGTTACCTTTTACCTCATTTCATGGTTATTATAATTATAGAATTAAAATAATAATAATAATGATGATGTGATGATCAAGAAAACAACGACTACTCCCATTATGAGGGTTTTGTTTCAGAATCTGACAATTAGATCTCCGAAAATTGAATTAATTTATTTTGTCGTGAATAAATGAATTTTTAATGTTCTTTTATTACATGGAAACTCTTTGGAATTGAACCTATTTAACACAGAGTGGCAACTTTACCCGTTTTGCTGGGCAAAGGCTTAAATCGTAATTGGTTATGGGAAATCAGGTGCTAATGGCGATCGTTGTTTATTTCAGATCAAGAGCCCATGTTTGCCTCTCATTCATGATTACGTTTTTTTTTATTAACCACCCGAACAACGGAACTCCTATTTAAAGTGAATCAATCAAAGTAATGGTCCTCCTTTAATGATTATGGACGCACTTTAGACGCTTCTGCTGATGATTATTAATGACTGAAATTGTAAATACCGAATGATCAACATGGAAATAATTTGTTAATTTATTTCTCCCCACTATCAATTTGATTCCAATTAGATGACAGTTGATATACGACACTGTCAATTACTCTTTGATTCTTTCACGTTAGATAATGCTGCTACCTCGATCGCTATCAATGGATTGATGATGATCGCGATCGCATTCTTGAAGAGGGACGCAACATTGTCTTGGATTAATTGAGCAGCGCCTAATGATACCAAGAAGGTCAAGCAGCTGATTGTAATTGATTTTTAATAACACTGTTTCCAGATCTTTGCTGTCAGCGATCGCTGCAACATCCTTCTTCTTGATCACAATTAAAGAATGGCGATCGACAACACGTTAGAATTAGAAACATGTGTAATCAAATCAAAGAAATAACTGATGTTATTTCAATTGTTATTACAAATGTTATTACAATTTTCAGAGAGTTCTAAGTTTTCTTTCACTCCCATATAATTTTTGTAACTTTCATATTATAAAAGTAAGTTATTACTAAAGAGCTTTATTTATTTTTATTTCATTTTTATTCAACTGTTATAAATAAGAATTTTACAAAAACACGTCTTAAATTTAAACTTATTCGACTTAAGCCATGGGCTTTTTAGCGAGAGTTCTAACGTGTTTGGTATTAAATTAAAATTTTCCATTTCGTTTTTAAAAATTTCTGTTTTACTTTTACTCCATAAATGAATTTTATTTTACAACTAACTAAAATTTAAAAAAAATTAAATTAAAAAGACTCATGTGTTCAATTATGCTTTTAAACGACTACACTTTTTACAAAGGGTCGTTTTAAAGACACGAGCATAGCGATTTCTTAAAAGAAGGACCGTATGTTTAATATTGCTTAATTGCACATCGATCATGTTTTATACCACTCTCTTTCTGTTCATTGAACAACAGCGAATTACTAGTATTAGAAGGATCCGGTTTATCTCTTTGATTCTGTGCATTCAATCAAGCTTTGAAAACCTGTCTGAGTTTGAACAAATAATGTTGACAACCTTAGCTGATCGATTGTTGAGGCCGGGGTATTATTTTTGTTAACTTTAATTTATACATATATTAATCATAGAATGTTGTTAGTGAAAACGAGCCGGTGCCCTCTCGAGTTGAATTCTGGGCCACGCTTTATTAGACATGCTATTTTGAATTTTAGTGACAGATCAGATAGGATTAAAAAGATAAATAAACTTCGTTTTGTTTTGAAAAAGCAGTCATTAGAGTGAATATTGTAAACTTATTTATATATTTTACGATATTCAATCAAGGAGATTAAAAACGATTACATTTTATCAGTATCAAAATGATATCCTTGACAGAATATTATTAACATTAATAACAACCGGCCTCAAAGCCGATGTGGTAATGCATCCGGCTGCCTCTTGGGAAGCCATGGGTTCGATCCCTGGACTCGTAGGATTGACTGGGTCCTTTTTCAACTGGTATAGGTGTCAATAATATACCGAAAAACAAATAGTCATTAAAAGTCAAAGTCCGTTGGTTGAGGTTTGGATTCCCCATGTTCCTTACAGGAATTGAAAGGGAAAAAATTTATTAATAACAATTCCAACGATGTTGTCTGGCATACTTTCAGTTTCCAAATTCATTACCAGGATAAGAAATTATGCATTTAGAAGTGGTTCTTAAAAATGGCCATCGAATATTTTTGAATGGAGACCGCTTGACACTTTTGATTGAATTAAGAGAATATTTTCTAAAAATAATAAAATGACAAGACGACGTTTGCCGGGTCGGCTAGTTTATCTAAAGTATAAAACACATCTTACAATACAATATAGTATAAGAGAATGACAACTTTATTTTGATAATTTCTGACCGTATGGATTTAAATATGATTTTATCAGGTTAATTATATTTTAATCTTGCTTATCAGCATCGTCCAACCTGAAGATGCCCTTTGAATAGTAAATTGGATAATACACAAAATGTAAGCATGGCGGCCTGTCACTGAATATTTTTTGAAACATTTGTAATTAACTGTAAAACTCATTTCAAGGTGATTTTATTTTGGTGAAGTTCTTTTTTATTCGAAATCGGTAATGAACCCTAATCAGGCGGCTTTGTTAATAAAGTTGTCGCTGTCGTTTTAATTCTTTGTATCTATTACAAGATTTCGATCGCATTTTTATGATTATTAGTCAAGGTGAATTTTCTGGATTAAATTTATGTGGAGAAGTGAGACCAACATAAAATTGATGGCAAACTTGATTAGATAAAATCTCGAATCAAAATGATACAAATTCGGCGGTTTTTGTTATTTATTGGTTTATTGCTTTATTTATTCGTGTTTATTCCCCGATTTTCCCATCGTGGAAAATTCGTTATGGGATCGTATTAAGTGCAAGACGCGCGATGATGGCCAAAAACAACCGTAAATCACTGTGAGAAGAGAGCTCTCTTCCTCCAGGTGAGATGCTGGATGTGTTTTCGCTTCTGTGCGTTCGCATGATGCTGTTTTTTAGCCAAGAAGAACCCAGCCACAAGAACATCTATAATTGAATGGGATCGAATCAGTATTGCGTATCCAATGTGTAATTCGAGTACCATACTTAATGTCGATTGCGAACCTTGACTATTTGGTAAAGAGGAAATTGCTTTCCTTGGAGAGGAGCGTTTGATAATTATTAATAATTGTTGTAATTTATTAAAAAAAAACCAACCGTTAATTTGTTATAAAAAGTGAAGGAAATAATATTAGTTAATTTATGAAAAACAACTTTCAACAATAATGTTTAAAATATATTGATTTTCTTTTGTAAAAATAAAATTCTATCTATCAAATTTGGGGTTGATTTGTTGTTGGGTTACTTGAAAAAACTATCATTTAATTTTATTTTTTTTAAATTAGGCGTAATAACTATCTAAGACAATATTCTTGATTTTTAAGTTTCTAAAATGTTCTCAAAGCTATAATAGTGCTAAACCCTGTAGAAAAACAACGTAAAGAAATAATAATATTAAAATTATATTTGTACTCGAAACCAATACTATAAATATTATAAATAAATGGATTAAAATTTTGGTAAAACTCAAATTTTAAGAAGGTTCAGTATAAAATCTGACAACTGCCATTATTTTATTGAAGGCACATCTTCCGGATCCTATGTGCACAGTATTTTAAAGAAAGCATTTGCATTTTAAATTTAATTTACTTGTCAAAGTGAGCTCAAAAATTCCTCTAGATGGCGAACGTGTCAATTTGGTAATTTCCAAACACAATACATAAAACAAAAAGAAAGGTAAGGTGACGCAGTGAAGACAGCAGCTTTTGTATGAAAATAACATGTGCTTCTAGCTGGCGTGCCATAAATATTTCGAATCTTACTTATAATGTTCATCACCTTTGCTTTGGTTCTAATATCAGTTTAGGAATTATTTTTAACTGTAAAAAATTGAATTTGTTAATTGTTAAATAAAGATATAAAGACAAATTAATAGCTACAATATTTTTTATATAGCAAGGTCGATTAGATCAGGCACTATTAAATACTAGGTATTTTTAAAGTCACGAGCGTAGCGAGTATTTTAAAGAAGACCAATATGTTAAATAATGTTGATCGAAAATGTTTTATAAAAGATTTAATGCATTTAAAAAATAACACAAAATTATAAAAAAAAATTATTGGTATTCAAATTTAAAATTTAGTTTTCCTATCACACACTTTTGGAGCGATAATTTTACTCTAATGAGGTGCTCCCGCTTTTTAACATGGAGATGTATTCTGCACCCTCATATCTCTGTCCTACATCGTAAGTTTTAGTCCTTGTAGAAAATCAAAAAATTAGCCTAACTTCTGGGTTTGCAGTTTCGCCGCTATTGGGCGTTTTGCCCTTAGATGTTTCCCCCACGGCGGAATTTTTGCAATAGTCTTATAGAAGATGAACAGGAGCTTCCGCTCCATCCTCTGATGTCGCAGTGACAGATAATGTATTCTATTTAATAATAATAATGTATATAGTTTAAGGAGTCGTAATTCTCTACGAAATTAAAAAAAATTGTTTTAAAAAAAATCTTCCATTAACAGTTAGAACAGTTAAATCATCCTCTAATACGGTTAAACCATGCACAACCAAGCTATCTTCCATATAAATTTGATGGATTTAAATTTAACGGGGGTCAGACTTTGATAATAAAGAAAGACTGTGAATTACATTAAATACAAGATATTTAGCATTTATTATATTGTTATCTTATAAAATAGTATAATTTAAAATTTTTTTATGGATTTTAAGCATAACTTACAATCAAAGTCTACATATTAAAACATCACAGTTCAGAACAGATTAAAACAAAGTAAACAATCCTGTTGTTTTTTTTTATTGCGAAAGAAAAGTATACCTAATTGAATTAGACGTGATGAGACTGCTAATATTTTCAATCTGCCCCAATCATAAAGTACATATAAGACTTACTCTTTCTTGTTGTTTTTACGATCGACTACGGACGAAGGGAGCCAACCACTTTCAGACTACTAATTACCATGCCCTGCACGTTATTCCCCACCGCACTATTATGTGGCATGATTATTGATATTCCTCTGGTGCTGGTGCAGCATAAAGTACAGAGAGACAGGCGAGTGAGAAAGATCTGGTGCTTGATATAGGCAAACAGATCCGATCCAATGCGGAGCCCATTAGGGTTTTTGAAAAGAGTGAACGTAGTAATAAGTGGCGTATGAAAAAAAACAACAACAAATAAATAATGCCATAATTCCGGAGAGCTTCTTCGTGTGCCTTTTTCAGCTGGGTTGTGGATGATGATACAAATTCATAACTGTACCCAGTGGGGCTCGGATTCATCATCAACGCGCAGACACTCCATATCTTTTTTCATATTAAATGCAAAGCCAAAATAGATTTTTATATGCTCCATATAAACAATAATTAAAATGGAATTGAAATCGTGAATACTAATACGAAAAAAGCAAAATTAATTAATAAATTTACCATTTTCTTTGAATCGGTAACTCACACTCGGAATAAATCCATTCTTAACTACCCACAATTCAGACTAAATGTGCTTTTTAATTTGCCAAAGAATTAGCCATCTACAATTTTAATGGCGCTATCAAAATAAATTTTTATTTAAATGAATAAACACATGACGTTTGCGTTTAATAATTTGCATCCCAATTAAACAGAGAGCAATAAAGATAGGGGAAGATAAGGTGTTTTTATTGGGCGCTTAGAAGGGGGATGATTAGAGCGGAAAATTATTACTCCATTTGAAGAAAAAATAATATTAAAGACTGCAAATGCGTCGCATTTTTATTTTTTCGGTTTAATTTTTTACTACGCTTTTATGCCTTTGATTAAAGGAAATATAAAATAAATAGCTTTTAAAAAATTATACCAGTTTATGTTATAAATAATAAAACATTTCTTAATTGTACATTTATGAATGATGGACAAAACCGTTATAATAGGTAACGGTAAAACGAAATCGAAATTCTACCGGTCAAAAATAGTTTGAAGGATTCTTGGAATTTCCAGTAATTAGTCTGTTATCCATTAAGGGATTATTCTACAATTTTTTTTTTCATTAACAATGAGATTCATTGATGTTTTGGTAAATACGTTTATATGACAATTCATAAATTTAAAACTGCTAACCCAATTATCCCGGGCTGTGACAGTGAAAAGAACAATAAAGGGATTATTGACCCAATTTTGTCGGACACCTCTACTTCATACCTGCAATACTCATAAAAACACCAACTTTATATCGATTACTACTTCCGAATAGGATAAATAATTCGTTAAGCTATGTAAGTAAAATATTTTTATTTGAAGAATGATTTATGTTAAATTATTTAATATTGACAAGAAATTAATTTATACAAAAAAAATGAAATTTAGATGGAAGAGTTTTAAATGAAAAGCTGTGCCGTCATTAAACTCCTTTTTTGATTAGACGATTTATCTAATAGTTCCAAATATAATTAACAATAAGGTTGTAGTAATCTGTGGTGGTAGGAGTAGTGAAATGTCATTGGGTGCGATGTCATTAATTGGTTTTGATAATTTCTTCACAAAAGACTTAAAGTGACAAAACACGTGCAATAACTACCTAAGACAATATTCTTTGGTTCTATGACGAGTGATGAGTATTCTACTTTACTGTACTGCCATGGGAGCAGAAATGCGAAGATTGACGATTCCAAGAGATGATGAGTCGAGTCACGTGGCCCGAGAGCTTTTGGCTCCCAGGAAAAGATGTGATGTTTTCGACGATAATGTATAGAAAGAGGACGAGGTGTGACAAGCCTCGCCTTTAATAGATTACCTAAAAATAATATCAATACAAAGTTATTTACAATTTTAACTTACAAGATGAAAGGAGATGCAGGATCGATAAGGAAGAATAGAGACGGACAAGCAAGTTGGAGTGTCGGGAGTTGATTTTCTCTCACCCAATTCGGTATATACACATTTGCATGGTTTCTCTTATTATTTTTAGTTTCCTTAAGTCATATTTAAGTATTTTTTTGCAAAAATATGTAAAAATAATTCTACTTCAAAAACTTTATAATATAAAAGTGATAAAAATTGTGATTAATATTATTTACTCGAATTTTTAAATAGTTATTTGTGCTACAAGGGTGTAAAGTCAACTGTTTTTAAACGAATAAACGAGTATGAAACATTCGTGCCGAAGACAAGTGATTCATCGTTTCCGAGTTAAAAAACAGGACTTTTCACCCGAGCCGGACATAACGTTTTTTACACTCCACTCATTAGCACTGAAATTTTTATAATTTCACATTAAATTTCATTATTGTATTGTTTCACAAATGTTTCAAGTGAAATCTTAACTTGTAAAGTTATCGTTAACGGTTGGAATTTCTCTTAACTACTTGGTCATAAGGTAAATGTCTATTTTAGTCTAATATGAAACATTTGTGACATGGAANTTTCAAATTAAATTTCATTATTAACAAGGAAAATTTAAAAATTGATATGTTTCACAAATGTTTCAAGTGAAATCTTAACTTGTAAAGTTATCGTTAACGGTTGGAATTTCTCTTAACTACTTGGTCATAAGGTAAATGTCTATTTTAGTCTAATATGAAACATTTGTGACATGGAACATTTGTTTGCTATAACTTATGTAAAATAAATTTCTATTTAAAACAATATAAGGCTATAAATATAATTTACTTACATTACAGTTAAGCAGATTTATTTAGCCGCAGATGACTGTTGAAACGGTAAATATTAAAACAGGAAACGTTAATTAATTTGAAATATAGGCATGGTCCTATGGCACAGCCGAGATCAATATTTTGTGTTGTTTAAGGGCAAGAATGACGACCGAATTTAGACTTTGAGACAAATTTGTAGGATAGTTTTTGACAATTTTTTTCACTAGTGAAATAAAAATTCAAAATTTTCACTGAGTGTCATAAAGTTAAACATGAAACTCAAATGGATATTGAAAAGCGTATGTTTCGATACGGAAGGGGAAAAAAGGTTTTATACATTTTACTAAGTTTGTTTAAATTCATTATCTTATTACAGATAGAAAATTCCATTCATTAATAAAATATAAATTAAATCACTTTGTGCAGTCTAAAACATTTTATCTTATAAGGGCACTGTTAAAATGGGAGCGATTAAATCTTAGCCTCATGAGGTGTCAGGGTTTGACTGAATAGAAGTGCGAATTTAATAATAAATCTCGTGAATATTTCACTCTGATACATTTATTTTTAGTGAAAAAAATAAAGTTTTCTAAAATCCTTATGTAATCAGATCAAGTGAATGAAAACCATTTAAAACGATGAGGAAAAGACACTAGCACAGTTCTATGCAGTATTGAAAAGTTTCTCTTCAAACAACTAATTGCTACAGCTTAATTTGAAAACTTCACATCATTATTTCCCAGTAAACCCATATCAAATAAATATTACAAAAAATCTAAAGAGGGCAATTAAAATTTGGAAATTTTAATGTTCCGCATTTGATTACCCAAATGTTTACATTTAAACAAACCGACTGACACACAATTACATTTCCTATTATCACTTGTTGCTATTATTAGATTTAAAGTGCGATATCGCACAATTATGGATTTTATCAGATAATCTAATCCACACGCGATTAACAATGGCAACAAAAAAAACCCACTAGGCGATAATTTGGTTTAATTTTGGCAAAATACCGGGCTAATTTATTGGCATTGATATGCATGTGTTTGCGTCGTAAAATGGGGGAAAAATAAGCTGGGTAATTAATGCCGTGGATAAAATAGTAATTAATTTGATTAGTGGAAGACTAAAAGAGAGAGATAGAGACTTAAGACTGAATAAAGAATCTTTCCCATCTATTTAACCTGCGCGCGCAGGTTGTGTGTGAGTTGGCTGGGGGTTAGTTTTTCAGACGCGGTTTTTTGTGAGCGATTAAACTTAAACTCATCATCGTGTATGATGAACCCGTATTTTCATTCATTCATTCATACATTCAGCGATGGGGCCATTATTATGAGCATTTGGGCCTTATTTATATTTATTAGGAGATGGCGGAGATCGTTGAACTCGCGGGCAAAAAACAAACATGAGTTTAAAATGATAATAATTTGAGAAGAAAAAACAATAATTATAACAATAAACCACCATTCTGATGTGTCTGTATATTTTCTATAATTAGATGATCGAATCTACAAATGTACGATGTCGATGAAGAAGCAAAAGCAAAAAAAAACTCGTGCAGTATAAAATTTCGAAAAATAATTAGCACAATTTGAGGTTAAATTTACGTAATTGATCAATGGTAATAGCGCGAATGTAAGTAATTTCGATAATGGGCACCTCTAGCTTGGTTCTCGGTGGTTCTCTCCTCGATATGGACTCTTAAGTGGTTTGTAAGTAAATATTCAATTATTTTTGCAGTTGGGGTGCTCAAAGTGTTTGGCTCTATTGTTTTGTGGTTAAATTGAAGCAACTTCAATTTGGTTTCCAAGCAATTTCCTGGCCACCATCAGCCACTTATGGACCATAATACTGTCTGATCTCCAGCAACAATTTTCAAAACAGATTGTTCTATACTCGAGAGAACAACCACAAAATACCTTTGCCTTTTTCTAAACAAATTGCCACAACACTCCACGCAGCCTCTCTCTCTCTATCTATCTATCACTTTGTGGAATTCCGTTACCCAAAGGCAGATAGACTGAAGAGGGTTGTTTTGGTATTTAAATTTGCCATTTCGATAATACCCAGTTCGGGTTTTTCAGGTTATCATCGAGTACAATCTTTTGCAAGTGCTCTTGATTTTCTTAATTTTTAGAGGTTTACTTGAAATGTCATTGTCAAGCGTCGCTTGTAGTGTCCTCCTTATTTTTCAAGATAATTCTCAAAAGTGATCAAATGATAACAAATTCTCGGAAAATTCTGTACAGTTGATAGTTCATAAAACTTAAGATCTAAATAAATAGGTTGTGAATTTTCGGATATGGTTTGGGCGTAGAATCCTATCGATGATCTCGTATTCTTAAGAAATAATATGAATAAGCAAATTATTATTAAATATTATACGTTAACGGATCATTGGGGATGTGGTGGAAAGCCATAAGCTCTAAATTTAATACAGTCTTGGCTTGTTTTTTTGCAGTAAAATCAAAATGTCTTAGGACAAAATCCCATAGATCGTCTTAGTTTAGGCTTGGATCAGAGTTAATTAAGAAAAGCGTCACGCGGATTTTCTTTTGAGACTTTGTGAAACGTTACCACCAATCCGTCAAGCTTTGTTTTTAGTTTTGCTAATGGGTTTGATTTAATAAAATTACTTTTAATTAAGTGAATCTAGTCTTTAGCCTGTGTAATCCTATCCCTTCATTGTTGTCGGTTGATGGCCACTTCCTTCCTATCGATAATTCCTTAAGTCGTTCTACTGTTTAGCTTATTGTTGCCTCATAACGATTGCTAGTGTTACACCTTGTGATGTAACGAGATTTGTTGTAAATAGTAATTGTAAATATTATTATTGTAATAATAAATCAGTGTTGTTTTAGATGTCACAGAGTGCGTTTCGTTTTATATAATTAGCCTTTACAGCGGGTCTTGCCGACGAGAATGGGATAATAATATAAGATATATTTCTTAGGCAAAATATACAACAACTGGCGACGAAGGAAGCGCTCGCTGATCAATAAAGTATTTAACACCAGCGACGAGGGAAAGAGAAGCTTCCCTGTCAGGACTATATAACAGNTTTACAGCGGGGCTTGCCGACGAGAATGGGATAATAATATAAGATATATTTCTTAGGCAAAATATACAACAACTGGCGACGAAGGAAGCGCTCGCTGATCAATAAAGTATTTAACACCAGCGACGAGGGAAAGAGAAGCTTCCCTGTCAGGACTATATAACAGTGGAGATAAGGAAAAGCGAGGATCTTCCTGCCCATATCCTATAACAGTTGCGGCTAAGGAAAAGGGAGCTTCCCTATCAGGACTATTTAACAGTGGAGATAAGGTTAAGCGAGGAGAAACGCGGGAACGAGGAACCTTCTAGTCTTTTAACTATTGTGGTAGTGACAAGGGAACGAGGAACTTTCACGCTTGGTCTACAATAGTGGCGGCGATCGAAGGAGAAGACCTGTCGACTAGACTACAATAGGGACGATATAAGGTGAAGACCCCACGACTACAACAGTGACGACCATTACCCACGACACAATCGCTAAAGAACGTGGCAAAAATTTGTTTAGTGAATTCACGTTAAGCGGTGAAAAAGTGCAATTGGAAGATCAATTAGCTTAGAAAGTGTTCGGCAGAAAGGGATTCCAATAAGAC
>JXOV01009664.1:0-10477 GCA_001014945.1 Clogmia albipunctata | reverse complement strand
TGTGTGTGTGATAAAGTCCTGACAAATGAAAAGGTGTCGTTCACTTAAAGCATATTTTTTCGCTGTAAAAATCACACAAAGATCGAATAACAATTGAAATTGAACATTAAAAAGGACAAAGTGCGATGCATTAAAAACTGGTTGTTCTTGACCAAATTTAGCAAAATCGATCGAGATAACAGAATAATGGATGAGAAATAAAACCAGTCTCTCAATTTCTGATTTTTGTACCAATATTGTGCAATAAAGTTGTGATAAAATAGGCTATTTTAATATTTGCTGCAGAGAGCAAAATCAAACAAAAATTGGCAAAATCATTTTCAACTGTGATAAGAACGCCATAATAATAATTATTTTGATGAACCAGTTACCGAAACCAGATCATCGAATAATTTGTGATGTCGTCATCAATGAGGTAATTAAATGACCGCAATACTCCGGGTTCATCACACCCGTAAAATCAATGAAAGCACTACCCATTGTAAATGACATTCCGATTCGGTCCATTCTTCATGTTTTATTTTTGTTTCAAAAAGAAGAGGGGGCGGACGCAGAGTACTAGCTAATTAATGGCCCAAAAGGAGACTGAATATGCACAGCTTTTGGATAGAGTTCTTCGCCAATTCCGAATCGATTACCAGCGATGCAGTTCGTTGGATTTTCCCCTTGAAGACAAACCTGCAGGAGATAACTGGATTTTTGCTGAAATGATCTTCTTCTGAAATGGTCCCTGAGCTCTCAAGAAAGGGGAGATGTTACACCCTGTGATGTAACGAGATTTGTTGTAAATAGTAATTGTAAATATTATTATTGTGATAATAAATCAGTGTTGTTTTAGATGTCATAGAGTGCGTTTCGTTTTATATAATTAGCCTTTACAGTGGGATCTTGCCGACGAGAATGGGATAATAATATAAGATATATTTCTTAGGTAAAATATACACCAGCTAGGTCTGCTTGCTGGTCTCTTTTTAGTCGGTCAGCTTCCATAGCTTTTTAAAGAATCAATTTCTTTTTCATTTGGTTGCATATAATATTATTCAATTGTACATAATCCACAGAAATGGGTAAAAAGTAAGGAACATTGTTCATTAATGAATAATTAAATCACCATATAATATAACCCACTTGACAATAGTTATTGAAAAATGTAACAATTTTGATGTGATATATTGGTGTTATATTTTGTTTTTATTTTAAAGATATTCGAAAACGTAAAAAACTTTAACATAAAATAAATTTTAATATTTAACTAACGTAATTTAATACCGAATTAGGTTTTTATTAATATGATTTTTTTTCAGATAAAACTAGTTTGTTGATTCTTCGATATTTTCTAAAAGATTAGGTTAACTTTTAGGTCTACCGAACCAGTATTTGAAAAGAATAAATTTGAAGGGCTTGGTATTTAAACGATACATTTAATTTCCATTTTGAATTACGCTTTTCTAAAAATAGCTTGAAATAAAAAATAGAGAGAATGTTCAAAGTGTGAATATCGGGCGTACATAAATTACGTTGCATTGAACATAAATCTTGAATTGGATTTTATGGTGATTATGTTTTAATTGGATGAAATTAGCACTTGCCAGTTTTGTCTTTAATTGCCCAAAAACTCGAATAGCATTTGGCTTTTGAAATTCAATACGATTGTGATTAGAAAATCTAGGAAAAACGATCGAGCATTGAGAGGCACTGAATATTCGTAAAAAAGAAGTGATGGGGTCATATAACACATTATCGGATACACGTAGATCGATGAACGCTAAATTATGTGTTCATCTATGCAAATTAAACGAAAATTTTATGTCGATCAGAGAGCATCTAACGGATCGCGTTTTAATTAGGAGGAGATCTTATTTAGACGAGTCTAAAATATGAATTTAAGAATAAATGTATATCAAATTAAAAGTGATTATTTAATTTATTAAAGTTGTTTTTGATTTCCAATTTGAATTTGTATTATTCCGATTTAAAATTTATTTTTTTTAATGATAAAATGTGTGAAAACCCAAAAAAACAAATGAGAATTTGCATTTTTAATCCTAATTTCTGTCAATTTTGAAAACTATAAATTTAAGAAACAGAATGGAACTGATCTTTTTACATTATATTATTTAAATGTTGTGCTTTAATTAGGAATTTTAATCTGCTGAAGAGTCTTCTTTTTATTGTTTTGTTTTGATCAGCTTCAAATCTGCAAATTGGGTTAATATTGTTTTCGCATTAACATTCATTGACCCTCTCTCTCTCCTACTAATAAAGATGCGATATTTATTAGTCTATTTTTTAATTTGGTTTTTCATGATGATCTTTTAAGTAAGTGTCAAATTCTCATTCACCTATGATGAACCATGACTTAATTAATGAGTTTTTTTTTAAATAATATAAATTTCTCCACAGTTTTGTGCTAATTGATTAATTTATGCGAGTGGATTATTGAATTTTTGTGATTATTTTGCCATTCTCATAATTTTATATCAATATTTATGTATTGAATTGATAAAAATTTGCAATTTTATTTCTTCTAAATATTTAAATATTTTACCCGTAGCCGGACCTATCTCAATTAGTTTCATCTCTTTGGCAAATCATCTGAATAATTTTGTTAGATTTTTTTCCAGTTAGAATTAGTTTGTTTTGCTCAAGTTTACCCTCAATAACCTGATAATGATGACTGATAGTAGAGTCTCGCATACACGAGCAAAATATATCTCAGCAGGGGTCCATGGAATTAGTACGAATTCAAACTTGGGGATTCGATTAATCACCTGATAATGTTTTATGATTTCAAAGAACTTTTTTATCATTTAATTTATAGTCGAATCTAGATGATATCGTTAAAAATTCATATATAGATAGAAATTTAAAGATTAAAAAGAAAGTTTTTTTAAAGCTATGTTTTATTGGAAATATTTTAATTAATAACCAAATTTAGTTATTGGATACAAAATTTTTTTTTTGTAATCTCATATCGAAAAATTAGCTCTCTTTCATTAATTTGAAGAACATTCATCTAACTCTTATTTGCTTAGTGGGAGCAAACAATAGTTACAGTTAGAGGTAACTGTAGAATATTTAGGGGTGGGAAAGGGAAACTGAGATTTAAGGTATTAAGCTTTAAATTAAAAATATAAATATATTTTACAAATGCTTGTATTCGTTTATAATGAATAAAATTGTATTTTTAATGAATACGTTTTTAATCAATTTCTTTGAAATTCGTCAAAATTATTAGTCCTTCGAAAGGTTAAAACACAACTGTACAATTGACGTACTTTGATTTGTTACCTATTTTATTTATACGAGTATACAACCTAGATCCAGACTATATTGTTATTCTTCAATGTAGATAAAAGAATCACATTTCGATTGATACAATCTGAGACAACTGTGCTAAAAACGGTAGAAGGGCAAGAGCAAGGGCCAAATTTTTTACAGATCAGTCAAAACCCCATTTCAGCGTTTCTGTTTTTCGTCCATAATTTTAAAATGTGTTTGTGACTGGAAATTTTATACAAATTCCATAGTCCAATTCAAAATTAATCTTAATCTTGCGTCATTCCAGAATTGACAATTTGTACACAATCGTTTACAACAAAATGTAGTCTTCAAAGGTCATTTGATTTTCAAATTGAAATTTTGTTCTTAAAATTCGACTGAAACAGGATGATGAAAATGTGTCCTCCATAAAATAATAGGAGCTTTCAGATGTTCTAGTGAACCTTCTTTAAAGTTGAAGTTTACAATTTTTTTAAAATTTCAAATCATTGATTTGTGTAATATATTGGTGTCAAGTAAAATATATTTAGAATTCCAATGAATTTCCATTACTTTCAGCCAAAGATTTGTTCATGACGATTCTTTAATAATTAAAAAGTGAGTCCCCAAAAAGTATAAACGGAGCACATTTAATCTTTATCCTCTGATTATATATAAGTATGGACTACTATAAAAATTTATTTAACATATGGTAGTCTTTATATACATACTATTGAAAATAGGTATTTTTGCAGGTTTTACAAATGTAGTATAGTTCTTTAAATTGCATTAAAACATTCTCGAACTAAAATTTAAGTTATATTCTTACCACTTTTTTTTGATATATTATATGAGCATCATAAAGTGGAAAATGTGTAGAGATAATATTCTAATTTGAAGCGCGTAGTTTAATTTAATCGAAAATACATTTAAAATTGCGCTTTAGTCAATTATATAGTCGCCTAGATATATTCAAATGTATTTCAAGATTACTTTTTAATTTTTGCTTTTATCCAAAATATTCTTAAAAAACACTGATTTTCACGGAATTTTGGCTTTTATAAAAACGCCGTCCCAGAAGCAAATACTACAATTAAAATTCATTGTGATTTTGATTTTATTGTTAAGCATGAACTTGAGGAGGAATTATTTGGATCGCAGCAAAAAAATCCAATTCGATAAAAAATATAACAATTTAAACATAAAACTGGATCACCTGGGTTGGTTAGGGTTAAAACGATACCACGGGATTAATATATGTTATGGTTTGTTCGCAAATATTAAAAATGTATTTAATGTGGATCTCCAAATGTCGTAATAATCTCTTACCTTTTGGTTTTTCTGAAGATTCTACAGTTTATCCATGGCTATTGAATGTCTGTCTCAACTCAATGTTTCAAATCAAAATTTTTGATAAAACTTAACCTCAATCTAATGCAAAAAAACCCATGCTAAACATATAGAGTCGGCTTTGTGATTATGACAGGCTATTTTTGTTTTAGCGCGAGTGTCTTGCATCATTAGAGAGGCATGTCTTAATGGGGAACGGTACCTGTTGGCAGATGAACCCGAGACTCATCGCAACCCAATCCCAGAGCTATAAACACCATTTGAATGCTGCACCATTCTTTGGACGAGTAGACTCTGGAGATGTAAGCTCGATCATCTCTGCCTGATTAACATCTCAATTACACGGATATCGATTGAACATGATATTAATTATTGGTTTTTCTCTGAATCCAATCCAATCCATATCTATGTGTGTTTTTGCCTTTTCAGCGCCATGAAACACGCCTCGAACATGTGTACATTGGCACCAGGCCAGCACTCTCTGATTAGACACCCTGGTTCTTCTTCAATCCAGCCAGAGGAGAAGAGACCAGCGCGCGCGGGGGGAAGTACCAAGCCAAGAAGAAAAAGAGTTAAAGCATTATTAATCAAGTTCACATCAACGGATTTTGGTGTATTTTTGCGAAGCGAAAACGTAATGAATAATTATTTCGATTATTCCGCAACTAAGCCAGCAATGACTCATTAGATTTGATCTTGGGTGCTGCAGGTCCATCCATAGCTCCATTGTTGCTGTGCTGTGGCGTGGTCAGAGGCAGAGGAGAACAATCAGCAGAGAGTGAAGAAGATTCATGGACAAGGAAGAACACACCATTAATGAACATATCTAAAGCATTAAAAAGATGATTTCTATTTGCAAATTATGTTGGTTTTGTCTGCGATTTGCTACAGAAAAGACTGAGATGATTAGGAAGAAGATGAAGAAGATCAGCAACAGCTGAGCTTGTGGTGGGTTTTGCAGAAATTAGTGGAATTGTAATTAAGAAATCTTATGATTAACATGAGTTGCCTTTGATTTATGGCAATTTCTATAGGTAACAGTTGCAAAAGAACGGTTTTTAGTTACAACCAAACAGGATCAGATTCTAATTAATCTAGTTTTAATTGATTGTACCAAATCAGCAAAAGGGTAATTTATACTTGATGTTATTATATATTGAAATGAGCTGTTATGATTGATAATTTTAATCTTCTCTTGCAATTATTCGGCATAATGGTCAATATAATAGAAGCTCCTTATTTGCGGTTCCTATTCGCGATTTTGTTATTTGACGATGAAGTAATTCTAGTCAGTCCCTTTATTAGTGGCCAAAACTTCCGGTACATATTTGCCAATATAATCGGAATGTACTTACAATATCAAATTATCACCACATCAAAACTGATCTAAATACATATTAATATTATATAATGTTGGATTTCACATTATGCATCGTAAACATGAAAATATCATTAGAAGAGTTAACTAACTCTTTATGAAAATGGAAAAATTCATATTTCTTTAACCCATTGCCAAAGCTATAAGAAGATAATTATTCAATATTTTTTTCCTTCCTTTTCATCCTAACAGGGGGGCATAGGGCATTTTCAAAGCAAGCTTTGTCTGTGTTTCGTTAATCATTGTTAATTGGAATATGTGATCAGCTCATTGCCAATATTATTCAATATAGTTAAAATATAATTCAAAAAAATTTTCTTGTATACCTAGCTACTAACGGTCCACATCACTAACTTTAAACTTTTCTTGAAAAGTGGCCAGACCTATATTGCCCTAGTGTGCGATGCTGATTGGCAGGTCTAATAACACTTATATCTTTGCCCATCCAATGGTTCCTCAGACCACTTTAAGAAATTTCTATTTTGATACCAATAAGTTAGTTAGGGTCAGAAATGGTGTTAGGCTGGGAGAGCTAGAGCGAATCACGTGGAAGAGGCTGTCCACCATACAAAATAATGACACGTTTTCGTACACCTGGACAAATATCTTATTCATATCACATCATACGAAGCGTGTTACAGATAGCCCGTTTTCGGTGTGGCAACGAAGAGAGAGCCGGTTTATCCTGGATGACGGACCGTACCTATCGCATATGTGGAGAGGAAGATGATACTGTGGAGCATGTTAAGGACAACTGTTACTCGAATGAAAGAACAATTGAAGTTCTGCTTGGCCAAGAAGGAGAGTTTTGGAACGAAGGCAAAACATATATAACTTGTTAATGATATTTTTTATAAATTTTCTTAAAAAGGAACTAGGGGCGCCAATAAAACTATATATATTTTATATATGAATAAGGGCCGTAATCCCGAGCAGGTTCTTTGGCCACTAACCAATTTTTGTATACCTATATAATTGTTTAATTTTTTGTCTTCCTGTAAATAGTCCCATATTAAATACCATTCTTTATAGAATGAACAGTTTTCATGGTAAATTTTTTGCACGATATCTGATTTGGGGACGTCAATGAAAATTTTTGCAAAATATGTCTAATTAATTTTTTTAAAAATTTAACAGTTTTAGTTTGATTAAAGAAGAAGAAAATTCTATTTATAATAACTGAATAAAAAATGTTACATCTTTAATCCTTTTTTTGTTATAAACGTTCCATTTTAATAGATAGGCCTTGCCGTCCCGACTTCCGTCTTGTGTAAATTTATTTTTGCATGAAGATGGAAAGTCGGGACGTCGATAAGTACGTGATGAATCACAATTTGGTTTAATTTACATTTTCCTTTAAGGATCAAAATTAATATTTTGCTACATTACTTACATATTTACAGGTTAATTTTTATTAATTATTATATTGTAATCAAGTTGTAACTTTGTATTTGGTAGAATACGGGACAGAATACAGAATACAAAACCATTATACTTTGGATTATTTATTATTAAAAATATATAAAAAATATTTCAAATCAATTAAAGAAAAAACCAATTACAAAAGATATAAAAGAATCGTCGTTTATTATTTCGAAATTGGTTAGCAATAGTTCAATGATATTTCAATGAGTTACTTCAAAGTTTCAGTGATGAAGGTTCGTATCCCATAAACAGTATCAATAAGGCTTGGAAAAGTACTGTTCCAAACAATAAAATATTTCGCGTTTTATAAACTGGATATAAAAATTCAGAGAGCACAACTATGCAAAATAATGAGATAAATATCTAACTTGTAGGCATGGCGTCATTGAACGGTTTCTTGAGCTCATTCCCCAGTCACAGTCCTGTCAACAAACTCACAGGAAATCCATCCAAATTGGCACCAGCATACATAAAGTAGATACACATTTGTGGACATGCAGTCAATAAAATCATTTACTAACCCACTTCAGAGCCCAGCACAACCAAAGCATGCCTTGCTGAATTAGCGAATGGATTATTACATTATGACTTATTAAAATTGTAAACATGTCCCCAGGCCAACGAATCTCATTCACAATGAATACAATAAATTAATTTATTTTAATTAAACAGAATCTTCCGGCTTGTAAAATTTAATTGATCATTTACAAACGGAGACATTTTGAGGTGGTGTTTGTTTTTTTCCAATGAAGTGTACGCCAACTTGGATTTCTTTCCATTTCATTTCTGATCATTTTCATTCTAAAGAGAAGTTATTGCATAATTAGTATTACTTTCTAGAACAATGCAGTAATCGAATTGGTGTGCAATTATTTAATATAAGCCATTGTGTTAATTTCTTTGAGTATTTTTTTAAATTTAAGAAAAGTCCTGTAAATAATTGAGTGTGCCATGTAGTAGTTATTTATAAAACAAGGTGGATAAGTGAATTATTATTTAATATGTGGACTGATAAAAGGAAGGCCAGACAGTTAAATAATGTGATGTCATTTTCAATTAAATTAATCAAATATTCTAGAAAAAGGAATTCTGGTTGTGTATTGTGTAACTTTGTCGTTTACTCTAGTACGAGAGAACATGTTACAATCTGACGTTTTATTCCGGTTTTTTGTAGATTGTATCGTTTCAATATTATTATTTCTGTTTTTAAATCTAGAATTCAATTTAGGAACTAAATTAAATAATATCAATTTTATTGGTTTTTATAGGTATGACTGGAATAGTATCCAATGGTTAATATCCCATACATTTCGGTTCAAATTAAAAAAGATTTAAGCCTTAAATCAGGGTAAAGAGAAAGACCATTTTCTTAAAAATACGACTATTTTACAGCGCTCTAAACTTCTATTGAGTGTTATGCTCTCTTTGCTTTATATGATCTTTATTTGAAAGAGTGCTGCACACTGCTTGTTCTGGACGAGTTTATCGGTAGAAAAATAATTTTAATGCTAATTATGAAAGCTAAAGCTGGCTGAGTGCAGAGCCCTTTCAAAAAAGAAAATAGAATATTGAGACCCTTCTCTTTCAATCTTTTTATTTTCTCTTTTTACTCTTATTAAATTAAGTGTATGTATCACTTTGCGGCTATTAGCAAAGTGATAAGCGGTTACTCTTTAAGATCTTAGCCTTTTAGACAGGGTTCCGTTTTAAACCACAAGTTTTCAATACGATCCCTGATTTTTCAATAATCACTAGTATTGTGATTGTTTAGTGATAAGTATGATCAAATGAATTTTTGACAGTGTTTGAAGTTTCGTAATGCAATGATGAAATAATGAACTGTGATGAAATAAGTGGTTTTTAAAAATTTACTAGTGAGAATAATAAGGTATAATAATCTTTGAACAAAGTTGGTCCCAATGCCAAAGTACAGGCGCCATTTTGCTCTCTAAACTGTATATTGATCCAGGATCCAACTCAACTTGTGGCTTATATTTTTATTATTAAAAAAGAAACTACTTAAGGACCCCATTGTAAAAACAAATAAAAAAAATAGTAATATACTATATTTTTCTGAAATAAAAATGAGAATGATCGAGAAGTATGAAATTCTAAAGTATCAAAGTTTGTTTTTTTAAAAAATAAAACCAATTAAATGTATTTTTTTGTATTTTTAAGATTATTTTTACTACTAATAGAAATTCATACAATTGGTTAATATAAATAAAACACTCAACAATTCTTTTGAATATTGCTTTTTAAGAGATTTTTTAATCGTTGTTATTGTTTAATACAAAGTACCATAAATGAGAATTTACCATTGAGCTATTAGGTTGATGTTTATTTTAATGGCTTCTACAATTACTTTGGTCAACCCTAATTACTGCGAAAATCTTCCCCGGGGAGCTTCGTTCTAAGCTGGTTTTTGCAAATTGACTTGCGAACAAATTGATGTGTCAAAATATTACGAATGGCTGTCGATCAGGCTGAATTATGATGGAGGTCCGGTGGCTTTTTATGTGTGGGGGCCCCGAAACAAGTCAATTTGCGATTAAACTCTCCGGCAGTATATCAGTCAGTCAAATTTTCCGCATACTGGTACCTCTATTTCATGCCTCAGTTGCTCCATGGCGCACGTTTTTTCCACGTTCAGCGAGCGACTGCTGCCTGGATGATGGTGTGTTTACCTTTCCTAAGACGACTCTGCAGTAGACTCTGATGTGTAGTGTGTATCCACGAGCAGCCAGTCTATATATAGACGCTTCTACATGCTAATTTGCTGGGTAAACGATATATTTTGTACAAGATTCTGGACTAGTAATTAGTTACCGTAACTGCATTTTGAAACTGAAAACATTTCCATACTGTTCCTTTTGCTGATTCAAAGTTAATTTTTATTTGTTGGGAATGTAATTATTAGATATTAATTATAGTATTTTTGTTAAAGTACTTTTGTATAATTCTTACGTATTTTTTAAATTTTATTTGTGTAATGAGTCACTTTTCGATAGTGAAAATATGTTTTTCCCAATATTGATATAAAGAGTACTTGTTTTCATTAAT
>JXOV01009662.1:7765-60018 GCA_001014945.1 Clogmia albipunctata | reverse complement strand
CCGTTAACGGTAACTTTACAATTTATGATTTCACTTGAAACATGTAAATTTTTTAATTTTCCTTTTAAATTATGAAATTTATAGTGAAATTGTAAAAAAGTTCAAGGCTTATGAGTGGAGTAAAAAACCTTATGTCCTGCTAGTGTGTAAAGTCCAGTTTTTCTGTTTCTCAAAAATAGATTTTGTTTCCACTTTACTACTTGGCCATAAGGCAAATGCCTGTTTTATAGTGGCCTGGAACATATGTTTTGATTTAATTTATGTAAAATAAATTGTTTACTTGTATTACAGTTAATCAGATTTATCTCTGATATCTACGCAATGTGCCAAAAATCGTACAAAAATAGCTAAATTGCATGCAAATGGCCGTTGAAACGGTAAATATTAAAATTTTAAAACAGGAAACATTTATTAATTTGAAATATAGGCACGGTCCTATGGTATAGCCGAGACCAATATTTTGTGTAGTTTAAGAGCAACAATGGCGATCAAATTTTGACTTTGAGACAAATTTGTTGGATAGTTTATGACAATTTTTTTTACCTAGTGAAATAAAAATTCAAAATAAAGGGAAACATTACGAAACTCAAATGGATATTGAAAATCGTATGTTTCGATACGGGAGTGCAAAAATGTATTTCATTACTATTTTATTAATCTAAAGACCGGACCTTCAGAATGCACAAATGTATAATATTAATTTTTTGTTACTAAAATGTAAAACACTTATTAAACTCCAGATTTCTTATATTCAAATTCAGTGGTTATATATATATTAAACTAAATGTCTATGGAAAGATAATTTTATTTAGAATTTAATGGTTTTCTCATTTTCCTCCTCTTTGATTTTCTTTCAATTTACACAAAGGTTACTTATTCTTAAAATAGATTAAAAATATTAATAAAATATGTCTTTCCAGGTTGGTTTTAAAATCAAATGCTGATTTGCGAGAAATAATCGCTACGGGGCATTCAATTGAAGAATTCAGAACAGGAACATTGGGCTTGGAGGAGAAATACAAACCATTTCATGAAGGAAAATTAAAATATGAGCCAGAAGACGAAGCAACGGAAGATTTTAATCTTAGAATTCCGCCCTGGATTTGCCATTCTTACGTGAGGCTGAAACCAGAGGAGCACAAGCAGAAACTGGAGGAAAAGGAGCGTCAAGCAAAAGATCCACATGCGATCAAAAGGCAATTTTATGATGATGAAGGAAATGAGATTTCTAGGAAGAAAATGAAGAAATTGAGACGAATTCAGAGAAGGCCAGACAAACCCGAAGGCAAGCATGACAGATCGGCCGAATTGTGCCCCAAATGCAACAAACCTCAAGGACTAAAGTGTAGCTTTCAACTCTGTAAACCCTGCTGCAGAGATGTATGCTATTTGGACGAATTAGACTGCGCTGGTCATAAACTCTTTATCAAAACGAAAAGAGAAAAGTCTAGACGAACAAACTCAGAAATAATGGCAAAATAAAAAAAATTCGTTAAGAGAAAGTCATATTAAAAATGAAAGTTACTTGTTTTTATTCTCAGGAATAATATTTAATTTCAGGGGCTTCATTTTAGAGAATATTTTTCAATTTTATGATGTTACGATTTTCTTTTTTAATCTAAGAGATACCTTCTTCCTGAAAGTGTTTTTATTTTTAGGAATATTTATTAGTAAATTGAGGTAATGGGGGATTTTGCCACTCAAGCTTCGAAGGTGACAAAGCAACGAGAGCAACAAAATATCATTACCACCAAGTTGCATACTACAGTTTGTGCAATTTCTTTTTTTAAAAAAACGCAGAATATACATTTAAATTCTGAAACTCAACATTTTTAGATATAATTGATATTAAAATTTAAAATTAAATATAAAAATTGTATTTTGTTATTAAATAATGTTATAATATCAACTAATTAGAAACGTTTTGAATAAGATTAAAGAAATTTACCGCACTAGGATGGCAAAGTATTACGTTGCCTCACCCTAGTTGGAGGTTTAACGTAACGGAATTGCACAAATAAAATTTATTTCATTCATTAGTGAAAATTTATAAGAAATTTGATTGCATATTAGCATTACTTCCAACAATTTTATATATATATCAATGATAATGGAATTTTCTCTACTATTACATATATTTACACTGATGTGTCCAATGTAAGAGCAATAATATCCAATGGAGATGATATACCGATTACAAATGCATCAAGACCGCTAAATAAAGCAGAACAAAACTAGCATTTCATAGAAAAAGAGACTGATATAGTATGGCCAAGTACCTCATTTTAGACCTTATCTGTATGGAATGAAGATTGAAATTTGGGCAGATCGTAGACCATTAATATCTCTTCTGGCGGATTAACAAAATTCAGAATTATATTATCCGATTACGAATGTTATAAAAATTATGTTAAACAAGGTAAATGAGAAGAATAAAAATCTATTAATTTTTTTGTTTTTTAAATTCTTTAAAGCATTCCATGTTAATTTATGGAAGACCATTGATCTATATTGCCTTTATATAACCTTTTAATATCAAAATTATAAAATTTTACCGTTAAATTGAAATAAATTCAAACAGCCGTTAAAAGCAACAAAAATGTTCTTGTAATTTTATCAACCCGGTGTTTTTATTTCTAAAATTTTGGTATAAAACGGAATCTAAGCTGGACATGGCCTTCCTAAACGGTTACTATGACCTCTGTGTACCTTACACAACCAAACATAATGAGCTGATAAATATAATAAAGCAATTAATTCGATGTAAGTTTCGCACATGGCTTTGTTTTGAATTTACTTACAAAATATATTTTCAGTTGGATACCAGACCGTGGCTATAGAGCAAGTATTTGATACTACAGATGAAAAGGGCATCCCCAAGAGTCGGGAAGTGTTTCCAGAACCGGTGAAACTTGACTTTTTGAGCGAATATCGAAAGAATATCAACATTCTGCAGAGGATAACTATTATCTATAATAACAATGCAATAAGCCACTATATGGTAGCTATTTTGATTAAAATTACTTATATAAATGTATATAAACATATTCTCATTCATAATATTTCCAGACAAATTCCACAAACCTGAAAAAATTCGATTTAATTGCCGGACTCCCAACAACTGAACAGAGTCTTCAGCATTGCAGTCAAACTTTCAATGGCGATATTATCAGCTTTACGTTAGACAAACCACAAGTAAATTTCTCTAGGAAATACTACAAATTAGCCGTTCAAAGGAAAATGTTCTTTGAAATCAAATATGGACCTTCTCTCCTCGACTCTGTTTCGAGGAAAGCCCTGATCAGAAAGTGCCACACGTACCACAGCTATGGTAAATCGGAAAACATTTTCCTGAGCAGTGGAGCTTCTCAGTTCATTGACCTCCGAAGTCCAACTGATCTTGGGAATTTGGGCCTTATTTTTGGACTCTCAGAAGAGCAGTCGAGGGGCGCTGTTTCCAGTATCTGCAAAAAAGTCGTCCTTCGAGCCCAGGCTAGAAGAATGGGCAAAGCGATTATCAGCGTTAGTGTGACAGAGGAAGCTAATGAGAATAGCCCAGAATCGGAAGACGAGGAAATGGACGTTGAAATGGCAGATAATCCCTATGAAGGTCCTCCGAAAAAGAAGAGACTTCAATAAAGGACTATGTTTTTTATTGGAAATTAACTTTTCTATAAAAAAGAATAACAATAAATGATTGTACAATTAATTATCAATTATTTCAAACCAAGTTTTATTTCTGTAAAAATGTTGTTTAATAATAAATTTTTAAAATACACATTTTTATATTTTAGATCAACAAAATTCTCAAATTCCTTAAGTATTTAATTGATTAAAACGTTTAAATAATTTTTTAAATAAAATATAGAACTTCAATGAAGCAACAAATTGTAAAGAAAGTTAATTTGTAAATAAGATATTTTTTAAAAATTATCTTAAAAATTCACTAGGACGTTAAACCACCATTGATTCAAATTGTTAAAGATTTCCCGATAGTGGAACAGAAATATCGCCCTCAAAGTTTACTTCAATCTGCGTATAAATAAACCAAATAATTTATTGAGACTTTTTTAAAAATACTTTAAACATAACATTATTGAATAGTACAAAACCATATAATTATCTTTAACTATGCAATTCAACCAATTGAATTATTAAAATAGCTAATTTGACATTATTTTCTTAAAAATAGAAAACTCAACAGTTATAACGCTCGTAGTTAAAATTTTTGAATTTGAGCTGATGTGCGAATGACCAACACTTCACACACACTCAGTTGAAGAGAGTGAACGGAAAAAGAAAAAATCGCGAAACTTGGCCGTTTTCGCTTAAAACTTGTAAATATTCGTTTAGGCGTTCGTTTAAGTGTACTTTAAGCGCGATTTCGATGCAGTGAATGGTGGAAATGAGGTGTGTGCGCTGGAAAACAGCTTCTAAATGTACGGCTTTTCTGGGGCCGCTCTGAAAATGTGTTGTTGTTGTTTTTGTTTGCTCCGTCATCTTTGAATTTTGTAGTGATTAGTGCAATTCTCGAGTGGAAAATACCGTAAATAGTTGCTTGGACAGTGGATGCACACAATGGATATGTTTTAAAAGTGCTTGATTCTGTGGAAAATCGGGAAAAGTTGGATGCATTTTGTGCCGCACACTTTTACACGTCACCTACACTCATGCATCCACATGCAGTGTGTAGAGAGTTTGTGGTGTGGGGAGAGAGTGAGAGAAAAATTGAGAAATGAGCAGCGGCAATAATAAGAAGACAACAATTATCGGCCAGATTGAATTTTTGGATTACTTATATATATTTATATGTATGAAGTGGGCCCATTCCCATTGATTATCTCGACGAAATTAATTAGCAGATCCGGTGTGGTTGGTGTTGATTTACCGATAAGGAAGGAGTAGGGAGCAAAGTGTTGTGAGAGGTTTGGAGAGAAAAAGACTGACATTTTGAATTTTGGTAATGAGTGAATGTATGGGTGTGTGTGTGCGGTTTCGTGAGAGCATCACCATCTTATTTATTCTCGTTTCTTTTAATATGTACCGTCGTGATATGCGGTTTGCATCAATGTGTAACAATGGCCAATTGATGATTTTGGGAAAAGTGTGATGGCGAAAGCAATTAGTGCACTGTTGTTTAGTGAAAACGGAATCCATTTCATTTCCTCCTCGAAATGTGTCCAATCGCGGTGAATCGCAGCCAGCCATCATTTGGTATTTTGTTTCTTGCCTTGTGTCATTATTCCACACACAAACACGCAACCGGAGTAATTGAATCGAATTTGGAGAGATAGATCAAAGTGGGCTTATAGAATTAATCGTTCGATTAGAGAAATGGAATAGATTTCTAACCATTATACGGTCTCTGAATTATTTTGACAATATTTACAGTCTTCCGAAGTACTACGGGTCCCGGTCTGTAGTAGTCAGCCGAATTAAACATTGATGTGTTTTAAACATTTAGCGAAACGCGAGCGCGCGACCAAATGGAGAGAAACAAAAGAATGCAAATATGGCGAACACAATTTCTAATTTTTAGTTGTTCGCACTCGGTTCGGCGTTTTTATTGTGTCCGTGGGGTCGTCGGAATCGTTTATTTATGCCGAAATTTCGCTGACGTTGTCAGTGGCTGTGTGTTTGTATATATAGTAATTAATTGAATAACGATACCATTTTATAGTGTGATCAAAGTAGTGGAGTCGATTGTGTGGATAGATAGAGAAAAAACAAAAGCCGATTTCCCTATGTCAATGATGGCTACAACAACCAATAATGATTTTCGAATTTTATCAGAGCCAAAAGAGAGTGAATACAGTTGGAAATGGTTGTTTTTTGTGTGTAAAACGTGGAAATGGTTATTGCCTAACACAATTGTGTTGAATGGAGTGTGTTGAATTAACTAAAAAGTGAGAATCGAGGCTGACAGTTTTGCAATAATAAAAAAACAACAAAAAACATTGCGGTGTTATCCAAACAGAAATTAAATTCGATTTTCCACAGTTCCAAGAAATGTGCAATTATCGAAATTGATGATTGCAATACAGCTTTACTTTACATTTTTCTTCTCTCTCTGTATTGGGTTTGAGTGAAGCAAAAAAGATGTAGATTTGTTCCTAATTAACAGCAGAATTATTACATTCTATTAGTAATTCATTTCACCTTTTGTTTTTCAATCAAGTGTACTACACGAAAGAATAAGTGAGTGAGCGCGCGAGTGTATGAGACGAGTTCGGTATCGGCGGCTTGAAAAGTGTGTGTGCAATTGTATTAGAGATAAATCGGTTAAAGAAGAAAATCGTCATCATTCAGGCCTCTCATTTATTTAATAGTGGCTGCTGAGAGCGGGTTTTCAAATTGAACGACAACGACCGCGCCGCGGACAAGAGCAAGCAGCAGCATCGGCGGCGGCAATTGGGAATCGAAAATGAGATGAAATGGAATTAGTGTTGTTTTATGACAGTGACGTTGATGTGTGTGTATGCGTTTATGTCCCTTTCAAAAACCCAAAAACCAAAGCACACTTTGACCAGATTCGATTTTTGATATTTTATTGACATACATGTACATTATGAATGCATTATTGTGTTTGAATCGGTTGGGAGTTTTGAAACTATGTCTTGATTTCTCTAAACAACGAGAGGCAATGGATTTACGCGATTTATGTTAAAATCGAAAAGCCGTGAATTGAAAGGGTGCGAAAAAGTAATGAGTGATTGAAACAAAAATTAAGCGAGAATAAATGGTGGAAGTGTATTGGTGTGTCGGTCGAACTCTGTTGTATTGCAATTAGGTTGGGAATCGACCTTTATTACTCGCCTTTTCGATGTCGGATCAACCATCTCCTCACTTTTTTCCGTACATAATATTCCGATTGATGATTGGTTAATTCTCCCATTTAACACAAAACTCTCTTACTTTTTCGGCTGGTCTCGTCGCCCGTTGTCACACACAAATAAACAACAACAAATAATTGTCTCTCCATTGAACAGAGATATTTGTTTGTTTTGCGCCGCTTGCTTCAATTGCCCAATGTTGGATTATTAGTTTTTTTTCCTATTTGGATTAGTATTTACTATTAAAAAATGTTGGAATTTACAGTTTTTTATTTTAAAAAAATACTAATTTTCTTATCAAATTTGCATAGACAAGAGCATTGACGAATTTTCTCCATATAAAATGTTGTAGGTGTTGTTTTAGAAGAAGTAGGAAGCAAAAAAAAAGATGTGGAAAACGAAGAAGAGATTAGGGAGAGGAGAGGGTGGGATTATTTCAGATGGAAGACGTGCTGGTGACGATGGTAATGGCGTTTTTCAATTGTACGCCGTCGCAATTATTCGTGGATTTCACACTGGTCCGTGTGGCAATGTTGCTTTATATTATTATTATTGATGTGGGTTACAGTTTTTAATTTCCTCTCTTCAACGCCGCGCTTCTGCTGCCTCTGCCACCACCGTCGCCGTGTTCGCCTCAATGTAGTTTATCCAAATTGCCATTCGATATGCAGAGTATTCGAGAAGATTAAAGGGGTGCTCACTGCTCCTGAATCGAATCGGACCACTTTGGTTGTCAATGGTGGAGGCGTCCATTTTTAGATGGAGTTTTGAAATGTGATTGTTTTTTAAAGTTATTATAGTTTGATTATTTTTTATTTGTTGTGATAAGATATTATTTTAATCATTTATTCTAAATTTGTTTGAGAGATAAGAGACTTGTTGGCTCTTTAAATTTTCATTGCCATTAGAAAAAACAATCATTAAAAATTGAAATGAATAATTTTGTTATCAAATTTGGACTTTTTGTGGAATATTTGTTATTTAATTTACATTGTATCAGTTTGATTAATAATATTCTTAAAATACATTTTAAAATGTTGATAACATTTATATTTTGCACTACTTTTTTATTTTAAAAATTTACTTTTAAGTTTTAAATATTTTAAAAAGAAAGTGGCTTGAAGAGTATTTGATTTTTTGCTAACTGAAGTGGATCTTATAGTCATTTTCTCCTCTTTTTGTTATTCTCAACGTATAATTCTTATATTCTGGTTAATCTGAATAATTGTTCTTTTATTATTGTATAGAAGAGTTACTCTTTTTATTCCTTCAACCAGCTGTCTCTCACACTTGTGCTCTTTGCCTCTTCCGCGATTCAATTTTGTTTGCTGTGTATTTTTTGCGCGTGTTGTCTCAATTTGACCATCGGGCGGCGATTATTGGCGAAAAAAGAGTAGTGAGGAGAGAATAAAATAATGGTATTAAAATAGGGCGAAGCGGGAATAAGAAATGGTGGACACAGAAGGAGGTGGTGTGTGGAAGACGTTCAATTCAAATCTCGGCTTCTATCCATCGTTTGAATGTCTCTCTCTCACTTTTTTGCTGGCCGCCTGCCTCTCCGTGTAATATTGTTCATTAACCTTTAACAGTACTCGGATTACTTGGAAATTGGGGGTCGCGTCGATAGATGATGGATAGACTATAAAGTGGAATTGTGGAGATGGATCGAGAGCATTCTTGTTCTGTTGTGTGGCTGGGGTGTGTGGAGCGGGACTGACTTGGACTTGAAGAAGAAAACGAAATTAAGAGACAAGGAAAAGAATGGCTGTTGAACATCATGCTGTTTATTTATGTTTTGGCGTGTTTTTCTCTTTTCTCTTTACAAGTAGTAGTCTCTCATTCTCTCTTTTGGGTCTTTTTTTCTTCCGCAACACGACGACGATGACTTGGACAACAACAAAACTGGAACTGGTTGGTTGTCGCGCGTGTCGCCGGTTCCCGGTAATTTTGTGCTCTCTGTAGCGGTGTCTGCTGAATGAACATTAAAGAGGTGATGGCTGCGTTGCGGCTTTTGCTCCACAATCCATTGGCAACGTTGGCTTGTTTTCGTTCCGTTGGTTTATCGAATTGACGGAGAGACTCGAGGATTATTTGGAAACATGTGGTTAATGGTTTGAGGAACGTCGGATTGTCAACCATTAATTGATATATTATTGATTTATGAAAATTGACGAAAACAATTGATTCTAATTTTGGGTTTAATTTGACATAATTATTGATTTTCAGTTTGGAAAAGGGTTCTCTGAACTCTGTTGGAAATGTTGTGTTTTATTCTTTAAAAGATAAATGTTTATAGGTTTAGAACAAAATTAGAGCAATTTAATTTCTTAAATTCATAAAAACGTTACCTTTATTTCATGTATTACTGAACAGGATGCCTTTATTGCTTTATTAGTATTTAAAGTCTATCAGATTTTTAGGGTATTTGTGTGTTATTACGAAGTAATCATTAAAATAAGCAATTAAAATATACGCTACTGCGCCAATTAAATTTATTGAACATCTAAGGTGAAATTCCGAAGGGGACAAGTTTAACGTTTTATGTTGAATTATAAGAATCATAAGCGTAAAGCTTTTCCCCTTTGGCGTTACCACTTGATCAGCGACTGGAGGTGGCCTCTTTAAATTCTTTATCGTTTCATTTGGTTGAAATTTCAATTGACGGCAGCAAAAGCAAACAATAGCAATTTTTTGAAATGCTTAAAAACTTTTCTAATAAATGCTTTTCCGTTTATTTCAGATTATGAAATGTGAATTGAGTCGAAATCCATCGTTATTTTTAAGGAGCAAAAGTTTGGGATCACTATTTATTTTATACTGGAGAGAACTGAGAAGAACAAGAAGTGAATAATAAGAAGAAAAGGACTAGACACTGAGCAAGTCTGACTGATAAGCACCCATTAAATAGACTAGTAATAAACATAAATAGCCAAGAAGGAGGGAAGAGGAGTGAAAGAGAACGCGAGGGTAGATTGGAATCCCTCGATGAAATAAACCTAATTACAATAAGGATAATGGTTAAGGCAAAAATAGTGCGCGAATAATCCACGTCGTCTTCTGTTCGGAATGGAGGAGGAACTGTGCACCAGGGACTCGGATTCGGATGATTATTTGAGGAGATTTGTGCCGAAAAATGGAATAATAACCAGTTCAAGTGCCCGGCAAGAGCCGCTCGTAGAATAATTGTCTCTGTGTGTGTGTATGGCTTCGTTTTTATACTGATGGTTTAAAGGCAGCAGAAGACGACATTGGTTTTCCACTGATTTTTATCTAAGAGTAATCTAACAGTAAAATAGAGGAATATCAAAATTGTGTTTGTCATAAATGTGCGTTAGTTAAGAGCAAAGTAATCGTTGTGCAGGAAAAGTGAAGTTAAACTAACTGCATCTGAAGACAAAACGCTTAGAATATGTGAGTTGTTTACTTATGATCGCATTGGATTTTTATTGATTAGTGTGGTTTGTCTCGTTTAATTACAGAATAATTTATTAATGTACTAATAGAAGGAGTTCAACTAGAAGGATAGTTGGATTAAGAATCTATTCTTCGAGTATTAGTGTGGTTGTAAGTATAATTTCATCCTTGAGATTTATTTAAGACAAAATCTTGCAAAACGAAACCTTAAAAGCAATTGAAACGTAGAACTAACAGAACTTTGTCTTCCTTTCAGCCTAAATGGATGGAAATGCGCAAAATATGTTCCACGGAAACCACCAAGGAGACGCTTATTTCCGGTACGATGCGACGGCACCGCCTCGGCCGATGGGTCCTCCGGGTGCGTACGCGCGTCACCGAGCCCCACACCCACTGCAGCAACAGCAGCAGCAGTCCCAGTATCCTGCCTACCAACCACCAGCGGACAACATGTACACGATGGCGGCGGCAGAACAGCACGGCGCCGCGATGGGAATGGGCGACTTGGGCGCGTGGTCCCAGCAAACGCCCAGCCCGTACGGCGCTCCAGCGATGGGCTATGGTCATCCGCAGGCGCCGCAGCAACAGCAGAGGCAGCCACCGCAACCACAGCCCAGCTACAGGCACCAGCATATGACGGGGTATCCGCAACAGGACCCGCAGAAGATGCAGTTCACCGCGCAGCAGAACCTGATGAGCGGAATGATGCCGGGCCAAGTGTACGGCCAGACGCAGCCCGGCCAGCCGCAGCGTGGGGTTCCGCAGCACTATGGACAGAGTCCGATCGCGGGGCATGGGATGTACCCGGGGGCGCCACAACCGCAGCCCACGGTGTCGCAGCCATACGGAGCGGGACCCTACGGGGCCGGACTGCAGCAGCAGCAGCTCCAGCCCGGCAGATCCCCGCACATGGGCTACGGCCACAACCCGATGGAGCAACAAGCGGGCTACGGACAGCACCTGCAGAATGCCACGCCGGTCCATCACATGGCCTCGGCCCAGCAGCAGCAGGCGGCTCCACAGCAAATGCCCGGCCTTCACCCCGGTCAGCCGCAACCCCAACAAACTTCGAACCACCTGCCCGGACATCTCCCAGGACAGCAACCGCAGCAATCGCTGCATCAACCACAGATTGTCCATCCACAACCCCATTCTCAGGTAGAGTTTGTTTTGTAGTTATTGAATTGAGACTAGGGATATTTTTACGTACTATAGTTTATTTTCTGTTGTGTTTATTTACACTTTAATATTTGTTTGGTATTTTTAACTGTTTTATTTAGTTTGTGGAGCGGCTCAAATGTAAATTATATTTTTAAAAATAATGAAAATCACATAAAAAAAAACAAATACGAGATTATTCTCTTAAAACGAACAAAACGATTAATAAATTACTAATTAAACAGTAAATGCATTTTAAAAACCTATATTGTTAATAAAGAAATCAAACTTACGTATAATGCCCAATTAGCGTGCGGTAAAGTGACACTGCCGCCCTAGTGCGCTAAAGTTTTAACTTTGTCAGTGTTATTAAAATCACATTAACACCAATAAGTATAAAAAAATGCTTATTTTATAGATTAAAGCAATTACAAAGCAAAAATGTTATTTGGTAAAATTAGTTTTTGTAATTATTTTTTAAAGAAATTGCACGTTTTGTGCGAACGCAACCCCCAAACCTGTAGGTAATGGTATTTTACCGGTCTCAATACATTACACAAACTTGAAGAAAAAAACCTTAAATGAATTTTGCTTATGTATGTATATAAATAAATACAACCTTCGTTTTGTAATATCTTTTCTTTTGCGGCCCAATTCACTTATTTAAATCGAATACTTGAGAATTAAACAACAGAAAACACAATTTTAAACTTTAATCAAACATTCTTCTTCTTTTTTTTCATACAATAAATTATAATTTGAACTAGCCACAATTTTAATATTTTCTCGGTTTTTCAATTATTGAATTAAAATTCCTCCCGATCAAAATGTTCAAACAATTAACTAAAATTGATTTGGTAATAATCTGTTCTTAAAACAGTTGATTAATACAATAATTTTTAATTGCCTTTACAGCCTCATACACCTCACAGCATATCAAGTCTCTCGAGTATGCATACGACCTCAGCATCGGGTCAAAGTCAACAACAGCAGCAGCAACAACAACAGCAACCGAACCAGCATTTACCTTCGCAACCACAACAGCAACAGCAGCATCCTGGCTTGGGGGGACACGGGCAGCAGCCGAGTCTGCACCAGCCACAACACTCGAACGCTCAAGTGATGCCTCCGCATAACGCTGCCGCCTATAGTCATTTAAGTGCGTACGGAGTACCGCCCCAATCGCAGCAGCAACAACAGCAACCCTCTCAACCACCGCAACAACAACAGCAGAGTCAGGCCCAGCAGCAACCGAGTGGTCCCTCGCCGTACTTGCAATCCTCAAAACAGCAGCAACAGCTGAACAGTGGCAGTCCACAATATCGGGCGCCATTCCCGCAGTTGTCGCCGCAGATGTCATCACCACGACCGCCACAAATCTCACCACATCCCCAGATGTCGCCCAGACCGGTTATGTCGCCGGCCAAGCCCCAGAACACGTCGTCATTGTCGCCTCATCCCCACATTCCGGGAGTGCCCAGTCCAAGACCGGGACAGCAGCAGGGAATGGGTGGGGGTGGTAGTTCGGCGAAGAATAACAGTCCAGCAGGGCCAGTAACAACGTTACAGGCCCTGGAGCAGATGGTAATGCCGCCCCAAGGAGGGTCAATGCCAATTCCCACGCCCATGGATCAGTTCCCTTCAGCCTACAGGCACCAGCAGTTGTCTGCGAATAATCCGTTGTCCCCAATGGGTCCCAGGATGCCGATGTCGCCTCAACAACAGCAGCCCCAGCAGCAGCAACAATGGCCCCCACCGCCAACTCAGCATAGAACTTCTTCATCGCAGTCTATACCACCTCACCTTTATCCCCAACAACAGCAACAAGCACTAGGTCATCAACAGCAGCAACAACAACAACTAAGTCCTGTAGTTAGTCAACCTCAGAACCAAATGACCAACCAGCAACACCAGTTATTGTCCCCCGAAATGGGAATGGGAGGCCAAACGTTGCCCTCAATGAATTCAAGTTTGTCACCTTTTAGTAATCAACAGGCACAATTGGCGCAGTCGAATATGAGTTTAAATCCACAACAGCAGCAGCAGCCTAGTCTTCAATCCCATTCAATTGATGAGATAACGGGAAATATTGGACAGCAACACCACAGAGGGCTTCAATTGGGTTCTCAAATGCAACACCAGCAGCAGCAACAGTCCCATAAAACCCCTCTGATGAGCCATCAACAAAGTGCCGACCATCTCCTGATGGATCCTTTTGGGAATGGGTGTTTGGATACTTTGCCAAGTATGGAGGCGGTTTCCGCTGCTCCTGTTCCAGTTAACGACTCAATTATGATGTCAGGTGGAGGTGGGTCAGCGTCCAAGGACTCGATGCATGACAACAGCCAGTCGATGCCGGCTGCCCCAAATAATGATGAAAATACTCAGGAAAGTGTGGCAAATTCGGCGATGAATGAATTGGGCCAGAATAGTCAGGATGCCCAGCAGCATGCAATGCTGATGGATAACAACTTGATGGACACTTCAGCCCAGGACATAGGCCAGCCACAGGATAATAGTTCTCTCCTCGGCAATGATCACGATTCCAATTCAAAGCACAGTTTGGAGAATAATAACAGTTGTAGTGGAGTGAGTAATAGTGTTAATCAAGAGTCCTCGAGCCATTTACTGACCGAGGGTATGGACCAGAGTAATAGTGGAAATGACTGTGGACAAACAGTGAATGTGATTAATAGTAGTAATAATAATAGTAGTGTGGAAGTGAGTACAGAAGTGGTGACAAGTCAAAACCAGCCCGGATATGATTCTCAAAGTGACAATTCGCAGTCGTCCCTCCAGCCGATGAATCCAGTGTCGGAGACCGGATCGACCACGGTCCAGCAGCCGTCTCCAATCACGGCCGGATCGGAGTTGGGACAGACGGAAATTTCGTCCACTGACCAAATGAAATCTCAATTTACCGACTTGAATTCGACTGCAATGGATACGAGTTTGAACCAGCAACAGATGCCAAGATTGGATCAAAGCCAAATGATGACCCCAATTCCGCCAACGGGACAAATGATTCCGATGACGGTGCCGCCCCAAATGCACGGAATGCCTCCACAAATGATGCCGCCCCTAGGCACGTCCCAGGATATGTACGGAATGCCAGGTGGTTTGATGCACCACCAGGAGAAGGGAATGATTCAGCAACAGTTGCAAGAGCTGTACTGCATGGTACCATCCCCTGAAACTACAGAAAAGATCCAGAAATTACAGGAACGAATGAACGTCCTGCAACAGCACGAAATGAACGAACAGTGCAACGGAGGGCCACAGTGCTCACTTCAGATGCACATGTACCCACAGCCCATGATCGAGAGCCCACAAGTGTCAAGCACTACAGGAAGAGGTCGAGGTAGAGGTAAATATTTTTTATAAGTAGTTCAATTGTCTTTTACTACTTATGTATCTGATTGGTACAATCGGTATCGTTTTATTTAATTTGGGAAGAACAAATACTACTACACAAATCAGTAATCTCAAATTAAAAAAATAAAAATCCAATTTTAAAAAAGGATTCACTAGAAAATATGACGACATCCATTATTTTATTGAGAACACATTTTCGGGATCCTGTGAACAGTATTTTAAAGACAAACTTGTGAAACGTCTTTTTTGGTAAAAAAAAAACAAATCAAATTTTATATGGAGTTGATTAGTTTTAAATTCTCCAATATTGTTTTACATCCAAAACTGCTTTTGGTACTAATTTTCTATGGGATGGCTATTCATTCCCTTTCACAATGAACCAGTTCATTCAATGGAGATCGAAATTCGATGAGAAGTTTGAATTACGGAATTAGGTTTTTGATAGTGATTAGTTTTGATAGGAATTTTTTAAATACAGAGTTGTAAATGAAATGAAGTAAGAAAGGAAAAGCGTAGCCTAGGTAATAAACATCAAGATTCGAATTCGGGACCTCCTGAGAATAGGTCAATCGCGATAAAAACTCGATCACAGAGGATTATCCAATGAGTTCTTTTTCTTCAACGACTCAACAATCGTTACCGGTCTAAGTAATCGGATTTACGTAATAAGAGTTTTCCATTCAATGGGTTAGTGACTGGATATTTTCAAAATATAAAAAGACAAGGTCTTAGGGAACGACCGAGGTTTTTTTTGTATTGCCCGAGTATCGTCTTGGAAAATTTGTATGAAATTTACACAGGACGGACCCCGAGATGCTGAATCTCTAATATGTTCTATTTATAAAACACTACATTAAAGTTAATGTTTCTTTTTGAAAATAAATTGTAATAGTTTAACATATGAAAAGCCCTTGCAATTTTATTGATAAGATTGTTTAATAATGAGTCAGATTAAAAATAAAAAAATGATTAAAAATAGAACGATTTACAGACTGATTTATTTCATAAAATTAAATGTTGATTTTTTTTAATTTCACAAAATGAGTCAATTTGCTGATTAATCGAAATATTTTAATTTTAGGTGTAAGCAAGCCGAGGAAGCCCCGCCAGAAAAAGGCAGATAAGTTGGCAGCTTTGAACAATTCAGAGTCTAGTCCCATGGATACCAACAACCTGTACTCCGCTCAATCCCTGCCAGTGTCTGAAGATTGTGTAACTCCCGGTGCGGGTCTTACGGACATCCCCTCTGAAATGACTGGAATGAACGATTCCGATGTAGACGCCAGCCAGGACAAAATACTAGACGAATTGGACACATCGACGGATGACAAAGGCAAGAAAAAGAAGAAGAAAGCCAAAGAATCGAAAGCGAGTAAAGAGGGGAAGGAGAAGAAGAAGCGGGAACCCAAAGAAGGGTCTAAATCGAAGAAGAAAAGAGGTAAAAAGGGGGATGAAGCGGAGTTGGACTCGACTATTGATACTTCAATGGACCCCACTTCGGAAAGTAAGCTCGAGTTGAGCAGTGAAATTCCCCCAGAAGGCGAAGAAGAAGAGTCAAAGGACGTTAAACCGGCTACTGATGAGGTAACCGATTTTGATGATATTCCCGTGTCGAAAATCCCAATCAAAAGTCTGATGGAAGATGCAGCGGCCAAAGAAGAGGCTAACGAGAACTCGGACGGTTCTAAACCCCCGGATTCAGAGACCCCGAAAAAGAAATCGAAGAGTAAAAGTAGCAGCGCGAAGAGGAGTCGTCCCCCAGCGCAGAGGAAACCCCCTTCTTCGAAGTCGAAACGACGTGGAAGAATGATCACAGAATCGGATGGAGAAGGAGATGATCTTATTTCCACTCCACCACCTAGTCCAACAATTGAAGGAGACATTGACAGCTCGAAGAGGAGAAGTGCCAGAAATACCCAGAGGAAGAAGTACGTGGACGATGTGATGCTACGATTCTCCGATGATGAATCGGGAATCACTTCTCCTGGAGGTTCGTCAAAGAAAGAGAAAAAGGAACAGAAGGAGCACAATGAATCGGATTCCGTAATAACGGGAGACGTTTCAACTACAGATGTTGTAGAAACTAAAGATTCAGACAAACCGGCAGAAGATTTTGGTGGAAAACCAAACTATGTTTATGTCAATACTACAGATGAGGACTCTATGGTTGTGCAATATGTCCTAGCTATGAGAATGGGTAAAAGAGAACTAAAACCCGATCCCGTGCCAGAGGTGAAAGTCGAACCAAAAGTAGAAGAGACTTCTGAAGTTAAAGAAGAAACTCCAGAAGATGGTGTTGAGAAAACTAATGAAGAGAAGACAGAAAAACCTGCTGAAGAAGATTCCACAGAGAAAGCAGAAGAAAAACCGGAAGAAATCTCAGATGCTCCTCCAAAGGAAGAAGAACCCAAAATTGAGAGTTCAACGGAAGAGAAAATTGAGGAAGAAGAGCCTGTTGAAAAGGTAGAAGAACCCAAAGAACCAGAGAGTGAGAAATCTGAAGATTCTGAAATGCCAGTGGACGAAGAAGCTAAAACTGAATCCACTCCTGAGACAAAAGAGGAAACTAAAGAAGGTGACGAGAAACCGGTGGTAGAGTCAGACATTAAAACGGAACCAGTCACAGAAGAGAAGCCTGACGAACCAAAACCAGAGCCAGTTTACGTTGATGTGGAAGAGTATTTTGTTAAATACAGAAACTTTTCGTACCTCCATTGTGAATGGAGAACCGAAGAGGAACTTTTCAAGGGAGATAGACGCGTTGCAGCTAAAATTAAAAGGTACCACCAGAAACAGGCTCAACAGTTTAATATTTTCGAAAACATGGAAGAGGAGCCTTTTAATCCAGATTTTACCGAGGTAGATAGAGTTTTGGACATGTCAGAGCATAAGGATAGTGTCACTGGGGAGAAGACGAAGCACTTTTTGGTAAAGTGGAAGAGTCTCCCTTATGAGGATTGTACTTGGGAGCTGGAAGAGGATGTTGATCATGCGAAAATTGAACAGTTTGAACGATTTACGAAGATCCCACCGAGGAGTGAATGGAAACCCAAGAAAAGGCCTCATCCCGATCAGTGGAAAAAGTTGGAGAAGACTCCTGTTTTTAAAGGAGGAAATACCTTAAGACCTTATCAGTTGGAAGGTCTGAACTGGCTTAAGTTCTCTTGGTATAACAGTCATAATTGTATCTTGGCTGATGAGATGGGTCTGGGTAAGACTATCCAGTCTTTGACCTTTGTACATTCTATCTATGAGTATGGAATTAGAGGTCCTTTCTTAGTAATTGCTCCTTTATCTACTATCCCCAATTGGCAAAGAGAATTCGAATCGTGGACTGACATGAATGTAATAGTTTATCACGGTTCTGTAACGAGCAAACAAATGCTGCAAGAGTATGAGTTTTATTACAAGAATGATCAAGGGAAATTTATAAAGGATCTTAACAAGTTTAATGTCCTAATTACAACATTTGAAATGATAGTTACTGATTATATGGACCTTCGGCAGCTGAACTGGAGAGCTTGTGTCATTGATGAAGCTCATCGCCTTAAGAATAGGAACTGTAAATTGCTGGACGGCCTTAGACAATTGAATCTAGAGCATAGGCTTCTTCTATCTGGAACCCCACTACAGAACAATGTTAGTGAGTTGTTCTCCCTGTTGAACTTCTTAGAACCCAGCCAGTTTGCGAGTAATGATGACTTTGTAAAAGAGTTTGGAAGTCTTAAAACGGAATCTGAAGTGCAGAAGCTTCAAGTTCTTTTAAAACCAATGATGTTGCGACGACTTAAAGATGATGTAGAAAAGTCCTTGGCTCCCAAAGAGGAGACTATTGTCGAAGTGGAGTTGACCAATATTCAAAAGAAGTATTACAGAGGTATTTTAGAACAGAATTTCTCTTTCCTCACCAAAGGGACAAGTGCTGCCAATATTCCGAATTTAATGAACACTATGATGGAGCTCAGAAAGTGTTGTATTCATCCCTATTTGTTGAATGGTGCCGAAGAACAAATACAATACGATTTTAAGCTTCAACACGGAGAGGATCCCGATTCTTATTATAAGAATTTGATTAACTCGTCCGGAAAGATGGTTTTAATCGATAAATTACTGCCCAAACTTAAGGCGAATGGCCATAGAGTGTTGATCTTCAGTCAAATGGTGAGATGCCTTGACATATTGGAGGACTATCTAGTGTATAGAAAGTATCCATTTGAGAGAATTGATGGTAGAATCCGAGGAGATCTCAGGCAAGCAGCCATTGATCGATACAGTAAACCCGATTCAGATCGATTTGTCTTTTTACTCTGCACAAAAGCTGGTGGTCTTGGAATTAATTTAACCTCCGCAGATACCGTAATTATCTACGACAGTGACTGGAATCCACAAAACGATTTACAGGCTCAGGCCCGTTGCCATCGTATTGGACAGCAAAAGATGGTGAAAATCTATCGTCTTTTGTGTAGAAATACCTATGAAAGAGAGATGTTTGACAAGGCTTCAATGAAGTTGGGCTTGGATAAGGCTATTTTGCAAAGCATGAACACGTCCCAGGGCAATGATACCAAGTCAAAACAGCTGTCGAAGAAGGAGATTGAAGATCTTCTGAAGAAGGGCGCCTATGGAGCTCTTATGGATGAAGATGAAGGAAAGAAGTTCTGTGAAGAGGATATTGATTCGATTTTGAAGAGACGAACAACGGTTATTACCATGGAAAGTGAGAAGGGATCGACTTTCTCAAAGGCATCGTTTGCCATGTCGGGTAATAGAGCTGATATCCAAATTGACGATCCCGATTTCTGGAAGAAGTGGGCCAAGAAGGCGGACATTGATCCAGCAGCGGAAAGAGATGAAAAGGAGGATCTTGTTATTTTAGAGCCTAGACGAAGGACTCAGATTAAACGCTTTGGTCATGACGAAGGAGTGATGGACATTAGCGAGGAGTCCGCTTCAGACAGTGACGAAGAAGGAGGTGGCGTTGGAAGTAGGATGAAGAGAAGGAGGGAGAGACGAGAAAAACGAAGACGATTAGACGACAGAAATGAAACTGACTATATTCCAAGAGAAAGAGACGGTATGGGACCAGTATCCATTGATGAAGTCTCTTATGGCAATTGGGCGAGGTCTGAGTGCTTCAAGGTTGAGAAGGGACTCCTATCCTTTGGGTAAGTTTATTGATTTTGAGAAATTTTCAGTTATTTAATCGATAATTTCGCAGTTGGGGACGTTGGGTCGAAATTTTGGAACATGGTGGTTTCAAAAGAGGATGGCGTGATGTGGATGTTGAGGAGTTGGCCCGGATCATTGTGAGTATATTTGAGATTTTGCAGATGTTTAAGTTTGTCTTATCAGTGATGACCTTTTGGCTATGCTAATATTGAAGGAACGGTGGTTTCTAATGAGTTCAACCCTTTCTCGATTGTTGAGATATTTTCTAACAAACCCTTTTTATTTTAAATTTTATTTGCAATGGATATTTTAATAAAATTCTATATTTTTTAGCTTCTGTACTGCCTGAAATGCTACCGAGGTGATGAGAAGATTAAAAACTTCATCTGGGATCTGATTGCACCAAATACAGACAGTGAGGACACCTTCAGAAATCATAGCGGACTTCATAATCTCGTGCCGAGAGGACGTAACGCTAAAGGTATGTCAAAGAAGTGAATCAATTAATGGTAAAATTATAATTAGAACGTAAATTTCGTCAACTTTTCAAAGTTTAATTGAATTATTTATTAATAAGGAAAATGGAATTCATTATTTAATGTAATTTAGGCCGTAACGGTGGTAAAGCCCAAAAGGACCAACAGTGCGGAAGTGCTGCGACCAGCACTGCTAGTTCTCCACGGGAGAAGAGTCAAGGCAAAGAGAGTGACCCGAATCACTGGAGTAACGATGACAAGTACGATGCTGATTCGATTTTGGAAAGCAGTTACCGCAAGCATTTGGCGAGACATGCGAATAAGTGAGTCGAATTTGTCCGTTTCAGAGACGAGTCCAAAGATGGTTTATCACGAGGGGATTTTCTTTACTAAATGACTTTTATTTGCAGGGTTCTGCTCCGAGTTCGAATGCTGTTCTACATAAAACACGAAATTATCGGTGACTACGTCCAGCAAATTTCCGACGGAGTCAATATCAGGTATGTTGGACGGTGCAAGCTAGCTTTGATAACAACATTGTTCTGTTTTTATTGTGTTTGTTCTTTTGGTGGAGCAGAATTGGTTGCTTCATCGCGCGCTGAGTACAGTTGGGCCTTTCTTTATCGAAAATTGAAGTGATCGAAATTATTAAAAAAATTACTAAAACTATTGACTTTTTTGGGCAAAATTAAATAAATTGGTAAATTGAGGTCCGACTGTGTACATATGAATAATTAAGACTCATTATATTAATCAAAATGCTTATAATTTTGTCGGTTTCCCCCCTTTTGTTAATAATCATGTTTCACAAGTTTAACCCGAGAGACCAGAGGGCATCATTCATTTGTCTTATGGTTTTCAATGTTCAATTTCATCTGAATTAACCGGAAAAAGCTTTTAATTTCTTTGGATGGAACGAAAGTTTAATGCAACATCTTTGTTAATCTCTGTTTTTGCTTGTGCTGGCGCCACATTTACTTTCATATTTTAATTTTACTGGGAAAATTTGTTTATAATGGTTAGCAGGAAATTGTCTTCGGAAAATTCGTCAAAATTTACACAAATTTATAATACGAAAACTGTTTTAATTATTGGCCAATCGCGAAAATAAAAGTAAACAAATTTTTGTATATTTCTTGTTCTCGTTTTAGTTTGATGAATGTTCTTAAAATTGGTTATCACCTTCGTTCAATTGTTTTCCTTTTTTTTATTGAAGGTGGTATCGGTTAATGTTTGCAGTTTTTGATGTTCTATTTAGTGTTAATCAGTTAAAGTTGTTATTTTAATATTAAACACTGAATGAATTAAGATTAAAGTCACCGTTTTGATTGGTTGTGGTTTTCTAAAAACGGTTATTAAATTTTACTCAGTTATTTTAACTGAAATTAAATCAAGCATTGAAATTAAGACAATGCAATGTAGATATATGTAAATTACTTTTGCTTCATGGACTTTTATGATGGCGCTCTTTTACAATAATTTGGAATAATATATTTACTTCTTAAATCTATTTTGAAGTTAATACAAAGATTATTGTAAAATTTACTTTTAAAATAGATATTTGAAAAAATATGTTATACGAGGTTTATTTTTAAATTTTCGAGAATGTTCAAATTATGTTGCCATAGTTTCCAAGTACAAAGCATAATTTGTTTTGTTTGGACAGTTAAAAAGTGTAGACGTGGATTGTGTGGTCGGCGATTGTCTATTATTCGGTTTTGGATACTTACCTTCAGAAGATTTGGGTTTTTATTTTATAAACATTTTCAATTAATTTATCAATAAATTTCGAGTAAATCTGGATAGTCACTAACTTAATTAAAGAGATTTTCAACGACTCTTGGGACGGTTCCTTTGATCAAAATTGAAAAGTTTAGAAACATACCAAAAACTTCCGACAAATCTGCATGGCACTATCGGACTGACATGCTAACATCTTAAGAAACATTCATTTCTTATGATCGACGTGCGGGTGCGTTCAGAGCGTGTTTTGTCTTTGGGGTCGTCTCGGCAGTTTTTACCACCGGGAAACATTTTCTTTACCTAAATAGTCTTATCTTAAGCCATTGTAAATATTTCAAATAAATGTAAGAATGAATATTACCATATTCATTCTCGTCGCTTGGAACATATATTCAGGACAAAAGTGTCAACAAGGCAATAAGAAAAAATCCACAATCGAATAACTATTGTCACAAATTATGAAAATTCTCGATCTTTTTGAACAAACCTCATATGGATATTATAGTTTAAGAACGTAAATTATAAGAGCGCTGCATATCAATACATGGGGTACCATCTCTTAATAACATTTAATATTCACACATACACACAACACCTGCTTGGATGGCGATTAATTGGGTTAATTATAATTGGAAGAAGAATAAAAGGATTTTCTTTTGGCATGTTTAGGGATTTGGTTGAATGAAAGTGTTTTAAACAAATTTGGAAACGATCTCATAATGGAAATCACTCTTTGAATGTCCCTATCTCGTTCATTGGAATATATTTAATATTAATCATCATTAAACTCATTGCTAAAATCAGTACTATACGCTTTTTGTTTGTCTTTGCAATTTTACCACATAATCTCATTTTTCTGGTTTTTGTAACAGTAACTCTTTCATGTACATTACTCGATTATGATTATAATTGTTCTTATGATTATTATTATTCTTGTTTTAATTTATGTATTTGTCTTTCTTTTCTCTACCAAATGGACAATTTTATTATAGGAAAATCGATGATCCAATGGTGTTGTCGTATCTAAATAAAACTCTGCTACGGTAATATATTACATTTATATTATATTGTTACGTTACTTAATTATATATACATATATATATTTATGCATTGTTACTGATTAAACACAATGTTATATATATTATCTCACACATATTGACAAATAATATATTCATTCAAATATTGGCCTATTGAAATGTGAAATGAGATGATTTACAACAACAACAACAAAAAAGAAGATGGTTTCGTAAAATTCACACATAAAATGGCATCATTTTGGCATTGAATTTGAAAAGATCTCTAATCCATAACTACGTTTCATATATTGGAAAAGCATACATTAATTTTATTTGTATTGTTTATCATTGCGTTATTTTACTTATTTAATCAATTTATTTATTAACAACTGGCGTGTGTGATTGTGTAATTTGTTTCTATTATATATCTCGCCCAGAGGAATATTTCTGTGTTGATTGCCATCCCCGCTTTTCGACATGAGTTACTGTTTTTATTTGTAAAATGAGTTTTTATTTGGTTATAATTATTTCGACAAAAAGTATACTTGAAAAATGAAAAAAATCATCAGACATCGACTTTAAAGCTGGAGAGGCGAATCGGGGGCGTTAAAAGCTACAATCTGAGATGGTTCAATAATTGGCCTGGTTATATTCTGTTCATTTGTATTTTATTATTTTGATTAATTGGCCCAGTTTTTGGCGGTGATTATTTGCTGTTAAGCCGGGGTGGGGTGTGTTGTGAATTTCAGAAGCGACGAAGACAATTTACTGAAGTATTTTCCATCCATTGTTTGAAATTGATTCAGAAAAGAAGGGAAGAGAAGAGTTGAAACATTTTGATTTATTGAGTAGTGGACCTATTCCGATGCCCTGGACTGTACACTTTGTCAGTATTCTATAATTTTAGTTTCGGTTTAGTTTGTAATTCTTTTCGATATTGAATTCAAAAATTTCAATTAGTAATTTCCAAGTTATTAGTTTAACATTTTAAGACAAATTAGTTAAATATTAGTGATCTCTATTTCAATAAATTATATATTTAATATTGAAAGTTTGTAAGCAATTGATTTTAATTATACGTTGAACTGAGTTTTTAATTAATATTCTTTTTGAATTCAATTAGAAGAGGAACAACGAGAAAATATTTTTGTTTATCAAAATTCAAAACGAAATTGGGACCTATGAAGGGCCCCTATAATTTTTAATTTGAGTTCTTATTGACTAAATTGATTGTGGACGAAAAATTATGACAATTGTTATTCATTTACGTACATCATTACCTACCACCTATGTAGCGATCTCCCAATTCGCCCGCCACTCACCAACGAACAGATGCCAAGCGCGTGGTGGAATCCAAATTGTTGTGATAAGAGTCTATTGGTTGGAACGTATAAGCACGGCTGTGAAAATTATCGAGAGATTCGGGCCGATACCACGTTGTGTTTTATAACGCATTGTGGTCCGCCCGAAGATGGTCCAACTATACCAAACGCCAAGTAAGTGTTGAAGTCGGAGAAGAGGAGAGAGAGTATCGAGAGAAAAGTACTAGAAGAAAAACTAAAGTAATGCAAGATGCGAAGTAGATCTTAAAGTAATTTTAGTTGTCCCTTATAAAGAATGGACAAGGTTTTGTAGCTCTGTAGCGAAATGTAGGATTAGTTTACTATTAAAAATATCCTCTCAATTGTGACAAAAAGTAAGTATTAAAAATAACGACGAGGATGGCATGCTTCTGTGAAGAATTGGGGTGCTTTCTCCTGAGCTGGAAAAGGAGTACATATCTTTCCTATTTTAAGTAATTGCATGAATACCATTTAATCAAAAATGAACCATTAAATTTCAAAATTCAAACCAAAATCAATCATTCAATTTAACAAATTCAAAACTAATTTAATATTTAATTCATATTTTGGTAGAATTAGTTTAAAAACGATGTTGAAAGGGATTGTTGTGAGAAAATTATAATTTACAAACGAGCGATTCGAGTTGTTTATTGGTCAGACTCTAAATAAGATGTTCCAACATTTCCACAACGGTCACTTTCAGCAATAGCAATTAACTTTTATGTAATATGGACAATTTATTTTGAATTTTTCCTTAATGTAGCATGGATGAGGAGGGTAAATTGGATGACGAAGACGTGGATGAGGATGGACGAGGCACCCCAGCATGTGGTAAAGATGATCCGAAACCGTCGACGTCGTCAGAGAACAAAGATTTAGACTTGGATCGGCCGAGCAGTTCGGGCATCGATGACGATGATGTTATTATGACCTCAGTCATTCCGCCAACTGGAGCAGGAGATGATCACACCTGGCCAACAATGCAAGACCTCAATACTCGACTAAGGCGAGTCATTACTTCCTATCAGAGAAACTACAAAAAGGAGGAATTGAAAGCGGCGCAACAGCAAAAGGCGAAATTGCAGGCGATGACTCAATCAACCCCATTGGTCATTCCCTCGGGATCGTCTTCGGCTTCCTCCACGCCAACCCCAATGGGATCTGGTAATACGTCGTCGACGCCCACAAACACTGGATCGGCCAATCTTCAACAACAGCAACAAATGCAGGCCATGCAGAAGCAGACCACATCTCAGCAGCAGCAACAGAATGCCATGGCTGGAATTCCGTCAGCTGCCGACATTGGTCTCATTCTGAGTCTAGGTCTGGGGCTCAACCCGGCTGATCAAAGTCAGCTAGCCAATATCGACTTGAATAAATTGGCCATGTACTTGGTAAGTTACGTTAAAAAATGTATAAAAACTTGTATAAAACGCTTTCCATAAATATTAAACTCACGGGCCTTCTTCAAAACACTCGCTATGCTCTTGATATTAAAAAACCCTTGTGTTTAATAATGTCTCATTAAATTAAAAAAAAATAAAAATTAAAACTATTTTATATAAATTGTAATATAAATTCTTATAATTTCTTTTCTGTCTTTTTACAGCAAAAGTTTGGCAGCCGAGAAAAGATCGAGCAACAGGTTAGGGAACGAGAACGTGCCCGTTTGCTCCAGGTCAGCAAGAAATGGAATCGTCGTGAGGAGAATGAATTTTTGCGTGTATTAACTGGCTATGGAATTGATTTGCAGTCCCATACCACAATTCCAACTCCAGACTGGTCTCGCTTCAAGGCGATGGCTCGACTAGAGAAGAAAACTGACGAGACAATGAGTGACTACTACAAGGTCTTTATTGCGATGTGCAAACGACAAGCGGGAGTTAAGCTGCTGGAAGATGAAAAGGGATTGGAGAATATTATTGACGATATTAATGAAGACCACGCTCGATTGATCTTGGATCGATTGGAGTTGCTCTCGAAATTGAGGGAAGTGGCCAAAAGTTCAAAATTGGACGATCGATTGCGACTATGTAAAAATAACTATGACACTCCGGATTGGTGGGAGTCTGGAAAGCACGATAGAGAGCTGATCAGAGCCATTCTCAAACATGGTCTGTACAGAACTGAGGTTTTGGTAATGAACGATCCAGATTTGAGTTTCCGAGACTCGTGTAGGAAATATGAAAAGAATTTGGAGATTTATAACCAAAATACGATCCTGAAAATGGAAGCCGAGTTGTTGAAACTTGAGCAAACGCAAATGTTGATGAAGGGCATTAAAGCAGAAGAGTTGACCATTAAGCCAACCGTTGAAGTAAAACCAGTCCCGAAGGAGAAGGAACCTGAGGCGGCTGTTGAAGAGGATTTGACTATTACGAAAACTGCTCCAACTGAAGAAAAACCAGTCGAAGAGCCTGATGTAGAAATGAAAGAAGATGAGGTTAAAGATAAAATTGAGACAAATGAGGAAGAACAAAAGGAAAAACCTGTAGAAACTGAAGAGAAAATTGAGGATATTGAAAAGACTGCAGCTCCAAAGTCGCCTTCTGTCGTGGAAAAGGAAGCGGAAGAAATTGATGAAACTGCTGCTCCTAAAGCTGTTGAAGAGGAATCTAAGGACATTAAAGCTGAGGAACCACCAACTGAAGAGAAAATGGAAATTGACGAAGAGGAAAAGAAGTTGCCAGAAGTATCATCCGAAGAAGAAAAGGTGACTAAAGAAGGAGAACCTGAAATTTCTGAAGAACCAATTGAAGACGAGTCAAAGGCTAAAGTGACACCGGAAGAGAAAGAAGAAGAACCAGAAAACTTGGAGAAGATTGAAAAAGAAGTAAAGGAGGAGAATACGGAAGCTCCAAAAGAGGAAGTTTCAGAAGAAGTGACTGAAAGAGCAAAGAGTATAGAAAAGGAAAAGCCCCAAGTAGAGGTTATTCCAATTGAAAAACCGGCTTCTCCGAAACCCGTTGAGAAAATCCCTGACGTTGTCCTGCCAAAGATGGATCTCTTGGCTGAACTGAAAATTGTAGAAGAGGAGTGCAAGAAACAGGCTGCAGAATTAAAAGCCCGGTTCCCTGATTTGGAGGTGATTCAGCCATCGATGAAGACAAAGCCTTTGGATCCATTCCTTTTGAAGGAATTGGCTGGAACCAAGGATATTAAGTTTATTCCGAAACTCTTGGAAAAGCAGTTGCTCATCCGTTGGTTCCGTGACTTTGCTTTGGAGAAGAGAATCAGTCACATTATCTATTGTGTGGAGAAGAACGACTGGCCAGTTGGAAAGTCTTATTCCGCTTACACAGGGTGCCAAGGAATGGATTTAGATGTCCCTCTATATGAAACGATCAAAAGAATTCCAACGGCGACCGTTGAGATCAATTTGGCGGGATCGTCCGCAATGGGATCGATGGGAGGTCGATCACAGACCCCAGACGTGATCACGATCACCACGGATCAAGGCTTGACGAAGCAGTTGGGCAACTCAATTCTGGCGTCGATTCAAGGAGCTCTGGCCGGGTCTGGTCCCACGTCTCAGCAGCAGCTTAACCAGAGCCTGGCAGCCCTCTCAGGGAATGGGAAAGGCAAGCGGAAAAGGCACATTGCTATCGATGTAGAGACCGAAAGAGCGAAACTTCATGCCCTGCTCAATAATAGTCAATCAAATCGTAAGTTTTTTTTTTAATTCCACATCAATCTCGTAAAATTACAAAACGAATGGAAATTGTTTTTTTTTTATTATTTTGAGTAAAAGAAAAGGATTTTTCATTGTTTTGAAATACAAAAGGCAAATCATTATTCATATATTTTATCGATTTATTAATCGTAATGAGACATAAACTTGGTTTGTACTAATAGCTTCCATTTAAAATAAGTTAAAATACTTTAAATACTATTTGCTTCTATTACTTCATTTTTTAATATAATTAACATTTCAGACAAATTTTAAAGAATCGTCAATAATTCATCTTATTTAATAGAAGTCGGTAATTTAATTATATTGATTTTTTTCGTAAATTTAATTTCAATTTATTAGTGAGATGATTTGAAATAATGATTTTTTCATTGAATTGATATTATTCTGGCTCACTACATTCAATTTTAATATTCTGACTGTCAAACCCATAGTAAAAATCCTAAATATGGTGGAATTGGAAGAAAAGTAGCCGTGAATTAAGTTGGCGAGTCATTAAATTTTTAATGGTAATTTTCGAAATGTTAAGTGGTTGAATTGCAAAACTAGCTGTATGTTAATCATGTGTGAACGTTTTTTTATATTCGTTAAATCGTTGCATTTCTTTTTCGTGCTAAAAGCATTACTCGTTATATAATAACCTTTAATTCACACATTCTTTTATAAATAAACATTAAAAATATCTGAATTATTTATTACTTATTATTTTCTTAAAGAGATTAAGTACAGTATGAAATCCTTATTCTCAGTTCGTTATTCGAGAATGGAACCAAATTCTTTTGTTCGTTACTAAAGTTATTAACGGATCTAATTGATATATGCATATTAAATCATAGTGATTTATATGATTTTTTATCCTTATACAGTTTACTCACGATAATTCGAACCTCTCAATAATTCAATGCTATCACGAGTTCCTACAATATCTTGTGATATTTCGAACAAAATCAATCCATTTTTATGCTCTCGGCAATTCGAACAAAACAAACCTTTGATATTTAACAAAACCATGCTATAATTCGAACTCATCGGTGTCTAATACTCGACACTTTGCAGTTGTTTATTTGTTGTTTCAGGATTTCAGGTGTTATTTTTCTTTTAAAAAGTTATTGATCATCCCGAGCAGCTGCAATTGAAGACTTTGAAATATTTTGTGTTTCAAATTGTCGAAACTAGATGTGTAAATGAATACCGGAAGAAATTTCACAAGGAAAACTTATTTTAAAAAAAATAATATCTTATTTGTAAAAACAGAAAAAAAATTAAAAATCTCAAATCAAAGATCATCTTTATACATTTAATTTTATTAAAATGTATTTTTATATACATAATTTGGTTGATATTTTGTCATTTTGAAACGTATTCCCGCGAACAAGGAGCTTTACTGTATTTTCAAAATTAATTTGAAAATTATTTCTAATTAGTTGTTGACACAACTGAAACTGTTTAAAAGATTATCAACGCAGTTTGAATTAAATCTAAACGGGTATACGAAATCATTATTTATTAATAGACATAGAATTTTCAAGCCATTCAAACTGATTAAACATGTTTTATTTTGGTAATTTTGGAGGTTTTTTTTTAAAATATATAATTTTTAATTTCAAAAACGTTTTCTTGTAGAATCGGGATCAAAATCATGGAATGAGGATGAATTGAAGGGAGACCTGCGTAGGGGTTCTGGAGGATCTTCACTGCAACCTCCGCCCGCTCACCAGCCCATGTCTAGGTCTTCAATGGCATCTTATAACAAACCGACTTTGATTCCGGGAACATCGAGCACTTTAACACCAATTGACTTGTCCTCAAGGTAACTAACAGATGATTGTTTGAAATTGGGTTTGGATTTTATTGTTTAAACTTATTTTCCAGCCTTCCCAAGATGAACATGGCCAGTATGATGAAGAATCCGATTGACTTGAGCGAAGTGCAGGACTTTTCAATGTCCTCCAAGAGCAACAAGCAATCCTCAGGTCAATCGATGTCCGGTTCGTCTGGTATGGGCGGTAATTCACCGTATTCATTGGCGGCCCTCGGCGGAGGAAATAACAAGGGCAATAAGTTGGACAGTATGTTGTCGAAACTGATGAAAAAGAACAATGTGGTAAGTGATTTCCATAATCCCGAACAACAACCCTCAACCACCTCCCTGAAAAGACGCAATCTAATGAATCGTGCCTCATCTGTGCAGCCCGTTCCCGTGGAGGAGCCAGTCGTTGGCAAGGAGAAGAAGAAGCGCAAATTGGATGAAATTGTTCTTGGATTGTCGGCGGCGAAGGAGCAGAAAATGTACCCAGATCCGATGATTCCAGTGGGAAGGAAACCGCAAATTACGCCCAGTGTTTCGGTGACGCCGGCGAATGTGGGGGGTAGTGGTTCTTCGGGAACTTCTTCAGCCAACCAGAAGCCGTTTACGATTACTGTGACCAGTGTACCGGCCAATTCTAATAGCAACAAACAACAGCAACAGCAGAAGGGTGGAAATAATCCTTCAACTACGTCAGGACTGCAAGCCCTTCAAAATATGGCAGGACTAAGTGGAGCATCGTCTAAGGACTTGAACGCCCTTCTAGCCGAAGCTGCCAAGGCAGAGCAACAGGCTTTCCTTAAACAACAGCAGAAGATCCTGCAACAATTACCTGCCAATTCACCTCACAGAAAGACCTACGAAGCCATGTACAATGAAATGAAGCAAGCCGCTGATTTGAGTCAACTGTACAACCAGAAAATGGGAGGCTTCCACAGTCATGACGCCAAAGTCAATAAATGGCTTCAAGAGCAACAGACTGCCATGGAGCAAGGAGCTGCGGAACTTAAGAGACAAACTCAAAGAGCGACCAGACAGAACCAGCAGCAACAACAATTGCAACAGAAACAAGAGGCTGTCTTTAGCCGTTTGTCATTAACTGGTGAAGAAAGTGTCCCAGTTATTCACAAAATAACAGGAAAGAGGTTATCAGGCTCGAAGGCACCTCAATTGAAGAGAATCACTCAGTGGCTTACTGAGAATCCAGCCTATGAAATAGACCCTAAATGGTTGGAACTGGCCCAAATTCCTCCGCCTTCTTCACCGAAACCTTCCCCATCTGCCGAGAGTACTTCATCAACGTCGTCGTCTAAACCTCAGCATAGATCGTCGAGCAATAGTTCGGCCATGGCTAATCAGAACTTGGGACAATACAACGCGTCTTCGTCCGGTTCTTCAGCATCAGCTACCAAGAAACAAAGAGCTCAAGATGCAGCCCTTAACGCCGCTATGCAATTCCCCGGCTTGGCAGGACTTAATCCGAATTTATTGGCGAATCTTCCGGGACTGGGAGCCAATTTCGACCCTAAAAACCCTCTGTCCATGCTACCGTTCGCGGGAATGGCCCCAGGTTTGGCTGGTTTGGGTAACCTTGGAAATTTGAACAACATGAACTTGTTTGCTAACTTGGCTGGACTAGGAGGATTGGGCAATTTGGCAGGAATGGACCCACAAAGCTTGGCAGCAATGATGACAGCGGCTGGCTTAGATGCTAATGCCTTGGCAGCTCTAACAGGTGCTTCAGGTTCTGGTACTTCTGGATCGTCTAATCAAAGAGGATCTTCCAGTGGTAATTCGGGAGCCGGATCAAATTCAGCAGCATCATCAAGCATGAAAAATCAATCTTCGAACCAGACGTCAAATACTAGTAAGGGACGAAAGGAACAAACTGCAGCTACTCAACAGCAGAGTTCGAGCTCATCGTCCAACTCGAAAAACAATTCCGGAAATAACAACAGCAATTTCCCGTTCTTGTTCCCGAATCCAAGCCTACTGTACCCATTAGGACTGAATCCGTACTCACTGAACCCGAATATGTCTCCGTATGACCAGTTGGCGCAGTACAGCTTGTTGAATGGTACTAACTTGGGTGGTTCCGGAAGTGGATCTGCCGGTGGTAGTACGCAATCGCCAAGGCAGTCCGGATCTGGAAATAAGGGAAACACAGGAAGGCAAAGTGGTTCGGGAAGTGGTATGAGTATGAGCCAAAGTCAGCAAGGATCAGCTAGTAAGTCAGGGTCGAGACAGTCTAACAGTAACTCAATGGGAAGACAGTCTGACCTAAGCCAACTTCAAAGCCTTCTCAGTCCCCATGATCCACATTTACTAGAGTCCCTAAGTCGTGTTGCAGCGGGATTGGATATAACACAATCTAATCAGAGAGGTAGTGGAGGCGGCTCTAACGACCGCAAAGGCAGAGATAGTTCATCCTCATCAGCCAGCTCTTCAATGTCAGCATCCAAGGACGCTATGGACAAATTGGAAAAGGAACGCCGGAAATTGATGGATAATCTGGCTAGAAGTGGTTTCCCAACGGACATGGCAACTATCCAGGCGTTGGCTCAAGGTAAATTACCGCCCAGCTTGGCCAAGGCTTCGACAAAGGACTTACAAGCCCTAGCCCAATTACCACCAGAATTCAGTCAGGCTCTGCTATATGAAATGGCCCAAGCAGCAGGAATGGGCTTACCTGGTATGCCTGGAACTTCGTCAAGCCAAGGTGGATCGAGTAACTCGGCCAGTTCAGCTTCAAAACGATCGAGCCGAGAGGCTGAAATGAGAGAATTGGAAGCAATGAGTAAGGCTCAGATGGAAATCTTAGCTAGGAACCTGGGAATGAGTTCCAGTATCTCCCTTATACCAACGTCGGGACAGTCTATGGACGCGCTTGCTGATAAAGCGAAAAGAAGGAACGAGTCTGCGTCTCTGCAAAGGCAGTCGAGCCAATCGCAAAGCCAAAAGCATCATGAAGAAGCGTTTGCCCTAGCTATGGAGGAGGCTAAACTGAGGTCTATCCGAGAAAGCTCTACTCGTAGTGAAAGAACTTCGGTTAGTATGAGTGCTGAGACGTCCATAGAAAAGGTGCCCAGTTCTAACTCGGGATCTTCTCAAAATCCGGCTATGAATCTTAGTTCTTTACCATCTCAAACAACGATCACCTTATCTTCGACTAGTAATTCTGGAGCGCAATCCACGTCGTCGCAAAGTTCTAAGAGATCTGTAACGCCGACAGATTTGTCAGTGCCACAAGCTGCGGAAAATCTGTCGAAGCCTGCAAGTTCTTTGGAACAAAATCTGCCACCTAAGGAGGTGGAGCCACAGAGTAGCCATCATGAAATGGATATTGAGGACCTGATTGCTCCGTCGAAGGTAAGCAAGGGTGGTGGAATGGTTATGGATGAAATGGAACCAGAGATGGACGATCAAGAGTGTCAAAAGTCCAAGAAGGACGATGATGAATTGTCGAATTTGGATAATAGTGGTGGCAGCAGTGGAGGAGAGAATGATAAGAATAGGCCTGCGAAGAGGGCCAGAGGTAAGCGTCCCCGGTCAGGAGACGATTTAGAGTCCTTGGGAGTAGCTCAACCGGAGAGGAAGCGCGAACTGCGATCTAGTGCTGGTAGAGCTGCAGCGGCGGCTGCGGCCCGAATGGCAGCAGAAGAGAAGGCGGCTCAAGCAGCAGCGGCGGCTGCAGCAGCTCAGGAGGGCCTAAATCTGTCCGGTGGCGAGGACCAGAAGTCGGAATCGAGGACCTGACAAAAGCCTAGAAGAGGTTTCTAGAGGTTGAAGTAGAACGGGGCTCTCTGGGGTGGTAGTAGTAGTAAGTAACAAAGAGAACAGTGTAGAAAAGAGTGGAGTTAAGATGTACAGAAGTTTTAAACTGAAAACATAGATGGCGCTACAACATTTGACGAGAGAATATACTTGATATTTAACTACTATGGTTAATGTAATCTTATTATTGATACTATATCTCTATGAAAAAGGTTTAAGATTTAAATTATTATTTTACTACTTTAATAATGTAGATGTGACAAAAACAAAGGAAATAAGAGAATTAAAGTGAAACAATTGTAAAAATAAAATGATATAGAATAATGGCGGTTAGAAGAAAAAGATGACAATGACAAAAGGTTGCATTAAAAATTATAATTAAGGGAAAACTATAGATTTAGACTGCGGTTGGTTGCCGAATGAGATGATAATTTGTGAAATGAGAGAGATCTAGTTGTTGCTGCGATGTTATAATAATGAATAATGAAAAAAAATGAAGAAATAAGATCATTGATCATTCTCTATAGACACACACTTCTTAATTAATACAATTATGTAATGCTAATTAAATGATAGTTATATAATAATAAACGTAAATACGCTACTTTGAATTTAAGTATATTAAATTTAATCCGTTTAAACGAATATTATTTATTATTGTTTGTTTCGTTTCTATTTTCTACTGCGATGACCCCTCATCCGTCTTTGTGGTGGCGGTGCAAGATGAGGAGTGATTAAATGATATATACATATATGGATTTAAATAAGGAAGAATGAGTAGGAGGAGGAAGAGAAATGATGAAATTGCTACAGTTTTTATCACCAATAAATGAAATTGCCAAAATTCGTAGACAAACAGAAGAAAACGTGTTGTGTGGGGGTGATTCACAAGCTCTGAAACCGCGAGCGAGGAGATTTTGGGTAATTGGATATGTTTCTTTTTGTATAATACAATCAGTTGTATTTCGTAATCAGCAGCACACAAACACCGTTCATCATTGTCTTTGCTATTATTATTAATGATACTATTCATTGGTAATTAACGTTTAATATTATATAAAAATTATTATAAAAAACAAACAAAAAAATCTCCAAATAAATTGAATTATTGTAAAATAATGGTGTTTTATTTTAGGGTATTTAATACTGAACTTGGTGGGTATAAAATAAAAATACTAAGTTTCTCTATTTAGGGCGTGACTACTTATGGAAAGATGCATATCTTGTACTGTATATATTAAGGATAAACAAATATGCCAAACTGTTCTTTGTTTTTAGCCCCAGCAACAGTTTCCTATTAGAATATGAAAATTTGTCACGAGCTATTTTCGTAAATCTGAATGACACTAATTACCTAATTATCAATCCTGTATTTTTATAGACTTGTGTGATAACTTTTGAAATTTCTTGTTATATGGGGAAATTGAAGTTATTTATTTATTATGTACAGTGGACGCCGCTTATTAGGACCACGGTAAATGGGAACAATCGCTTTATGGTGTCAAATGGCTAGGAACGGATCGGCCGTATATAAATACATATAAAATTCATCGCTTAATGGAGCCAAACCCATTGCTTTATTGGGCCATTCCGTGGCCAAGATCAATACTACAAAGAGTTGCAAGACCAAGTGCAAGTGACGACAACTCAGCCTTTTGTATACTTTTATTCATATTAATCTTGACCATGTGCCCTGCGCTTATTTGATCGACTGAAATAGTCAGAAGAGTAGGAAAAACCACAAAAAATCACATGTTTGTGTTTGCCGATTTAATGGCACCGCAATAGTTTACACGTCACTCTGTTGCAAATTTCTTGGTCATCAATATATTCATCACTACATACAGAGTCATATTTAATCGTTAAATAGATTGCTAAATTCATTCCGTTTTCTTATTACGTCTCTTTTCGTTCGTTATTTTATACCGGGTGAGAATTAACGCTCAGATTTTTTTGGTTGACAAGACACAATACATGTACCACAATATTGACGATTGAATTATTTTTAAATTTTACAAGATAAGCACATATTGAACTATTTTTATTTAATAAATACACTTTTCCAAACACATATGAATGTATATACATAAGTACATACTTGTACATATTTAAAAATCTTTACCTACAGATAAAATTCTAGCTTTTATTGACCAATCGCTTAAAAGGACCAAATTAGGCCGGTCCCAGAGTAGTCCTAATAAGCGGCGTCCACTGTATTAGGTAATTTATACTTAATCATGATTAAAGAATTTAAATAATATGTTACGTTTGTCCAAGTTCCTCTGTATCGATATTTATGAAATTGTATGCATATTGGGTTGGTCGAAGCGCACGTAATGGTTTATTTTTTATACCTCTACTCTATACATTAAGGGTCAGCTACCCCTAATTTTTTTTAAAAAGATTTTGAAATGATTACTTTTTTGCATTGATTAAGTTGAAGCATTAAAATATAAATATTCGTATACAAAAACATCACACTCCTACGTGAGTGAGCTACTCCTAATAAAATTCTTTTGCACAATGCAATGTTTAGAGAAGTACTACTCGGAAACGGTTAACTTGATTTCAATTAAATTTTGTCGGAATGTAGTGGGAGTAATATGTAGAAAAAAACATATACAAATGGTCGGCTAAATGTAAAGTTTTATTTTTTTCCATAAAAGTTAAGGTTGAGACATCTTTTTACATTTTTATAAATAGAAATGACAAGACGAAGTTTCTCGTATTTAAATTCATAGTTAATAACGTTAAGCAAATCAAAAAAAGGTTTAACATCAGCCCTTATTTTAACGAGTAAATGACTGAAATACGAGTCGTAAGGAGAGGAAATTTAAACATTAAACTAAATCGTAACTTTTTCAAATAATGCTAAAATATTTACATTTGAAAAGAGTCACATTTCGAAACTCAAATCGATGTATAAAAGGCTGTTTTCTGTGAGGGAGGGAGGGGGGCTAATGAAGAAAGGAGTAGTTTTTGTTTGTAGTCATTTAAAATGATAGGGTTGCTATGGTAATCGCTTTTTGTAAAGTCTAAAGAGGCATTCAATAATTCCTGTTATTTTAAAATATCCTATAGGGAAGCTGAGCACGGAACCTGCCAGGGGATTACATACATGAATAAGATAGTTGATGAAGCACGATAACGTCCACATTTTAAAATATCACCTATAAAAATTAAATTAAAAATGGTTGCTATGGTAATATTGAAAGTCGTTCTTGATTTTTATCAAATATTCCTGAAAAAGTTCGTCAAAATTCCAAATAAAACAACAGGTTCAGTGTTTCACAGTTCGCTTCATTGAAAGAATTGTAGCTGGGTGAAGACAACAAAGCACATTACTTGTTATCGTCTCTATCCCATTCTTAGTCTTAAATTCTAACATCATTTGAAATTTACAAGGATAACGATTATTGCATTTATTATTTTTTGCTGTTTGATTGGAGAAAGAACAGTTTGGGAGTCAGTTTAATAGTCTAGGGACCATTCATTTTCTGAGAGGAATCCATCGACCACCTCCTTCATTGAATAGTTGGGAATCAGTTGATCTTGTGTCAATTTGACTCGGGTCACTGGGTCAAAATGGCCGACGCGCTGCAAGTGCTCCTCGATGTCCTTCCGCTCGTACGTTATGCCAGACGGTGTTATCACGGGATCGCTCAAAATCTCAAAACTGATCTTTCCGCACAGATAATCCGGAACTTCTCGTTTCTAAGAATTCAAATTTGATTTAGACAATCAATAAGATTAGGATGTTTTTCTTACCCTTCTTCGGTCGTCAATTTTGGCAAAGAGATTGTTCAGTTCGGTCATGTAGTTTTCCTAGAAAATAAAAATAAAATTCTAAATAATCGTATTTTATAATTAAAACATATCCATGTTAAATGGTAATCGTCCTTGATTGGGAGGCAATGATATGATAAACTATTTATTTTTTCAAACATAATCCATATATCCTATTTGTAAGAATATTTTTCATATCAATAAACCTATTTACCATTTTTCTTATTTAAAGCATTTTATATGTTATAAATTATTAAATTTCATTTTGTTTATAAATAATTTTAAAAAATAAGAGCTTTATCAATAAATTTTGTCTCGAATTAGTCGACTCTCCATAATTCAAATCTTCGAGAATTCGAACCTCTCCCGAGTTCCCTACAAAGTCTCTGGATATTTCGAACTAAATCTATACAATTTTGTGCTCTCGGTAATTCGAACGGTAAAAAACCTTCGTTATTTACCAACTACTTGATAATTCGAAATATTTTAAGGGTACATTCGAGTTTCGAAATATCGAAAGACGACTGTAGTGGTTTACGCAACGGTAGGTACTTTGCCGTCTGAATGCTACGAAAGCGATGATGGAACCAGACTAGCAAGGTATCTTCTTAATTTGAAGTTTGCGAACTACACTTTGTGTAAAAATAAACAAAATCGCAAAATACAATCTTAATTCTAAAATACCGTTTTTTGTTATAGTATTCAATTCATAAACTGCATTTTCCTGTTATTTTTTAAGTGTTAATCATAGAAAACATAAAGTAATATGTTTTCAGGTTTCATTTTAATATTGTAAAAGTATAGTTTCTTTTTAAAATAAATCAATTCATTTTATTGTAAAGGGCTTTTGATTGCTAAAAACAAACAAAAAAGTTTCAACAAAGCTTGTTACGATTTGTTAAAATGAGCAAATGTAAACCCTATTTATAAACCGACTTGATCGGAGCTAGAGAAATCCCGACCAACCAGTAAATCCTGCAAACAAACAAGTCGTATTTCACTTATTTGAGCTAATTTTGCTTTTCAGAGAAAACTAACGAATTTCGACAGGTAATTCTAAGATAATTTTAGTGTGAAGTCTAGAAGGGGATTATTATAATATTATTGTGATGTCAAAACTTTTATTTCTTGAATGAAAGATAAGAATTATACTTAAAAATCGATTCAAGGTATTAATGATTGAATTCATTTAATTGTGGAGCGAGACCATTTGGCCTGAAGTCTAAACATCCACTGATTTCTTTAAAAAATGTGTCTTTTAGTTAATTTCAAATTGAAACACTTCTTATGGACGGCACTAAATAATGTAAATAATTTCAATTGTGAGTTGAATTTTTTATTCTAATAATAGATCAATCCTATAAATGAACCTAATTTGTAAATCAATTTATCCATAAATTAAGACAATATTTCTTAATAACTTACACACTCGACTTCGACTTCACCCTGTTTCTGCTGAAGGCAATTCTCGTTGACGCTATTATCTATTTTCAATTTGGCTATCCTATTCTCCATGTCCTCCTTGACGAGCCGATTTAGGTACGACTGCAGCTGGATCTCCTGGCAGATGCGTTTCTCCTCCTGCACGTTCCATCGCTTTTTCCGCGCCAATCGCAGCTGTGAGGCGATGTCGTCACCGAAGTTCCTCTTCTGTTCCCTGGCCAGGTCATGCGCCCTCTGCAAATGCTTTATGGCCTCATCGTACAAGTCCAGTTCCATTAAGCTCTGTCCCAGGAAGAAGTGACCCTTCACCAGGTTCTTGTCAATGTCCAAGGCTCGTCTGCAGTCCTGACAGGCCAGCTCCCACTTTTTCATCTTCAAGTGACATAATGCCCGATTCGTAAAATACGTGGAATTCTGTGGGTTCTTTATCTGTGAAGGAAATGATAAAAATATGTAAATAAATATATATATATATATACGATGGCTGACTCACAATAAATGGCCTTCGAACTGAAGGGCGCTAAAAGCCTAAACTGAACATTTATTTTGTAACAATATTATCCCAAACTGTTATAGTCAAAGTAATTTGAAGAATGGAGAAGGAGCATCATCATTTTGAGAGTTAGCGAAATCAATGATATATTATGAGCCTGTCACACCGAAAAGTCAGAAAATTTACTGCTTGTAGAAGAACCGCCCCCATTTAAAAAATCCAATTTCCCAATTAACTGTTATGATTAGATAATGATGATAATGTCTTTGGAATCTTTGTTTTACTGCATTTCATTTTATGCACTTTACAAACTTAAAATAGAGCAAGTATTAACGGCACAATGACGGTTTCAAATTTGGCGCTGTATCAGAAAATACCGTTATGCCCGCAGACTTTTAGAAGATAAGAAAATGTGGGATCCAATAAGAAGGCGAGAAAGGCAATAAGCAAATTTCTCCTTCGTTCTCAGTAAACCTGAGACGTACATTTGTGCGATCGTATTATTATTATTAGATTTTATTCTTCGAGGAGTTCGTAAAAATCGTTTATACCGATGTCATTAGATACTGATTATAAGTACTCTTTTCAACGTCAAATTTGTTAAGTAATGTCCAAGTGCTTTGAAAACAGGTCGTATAAGGTGAACAATCCCAGGAATTGATAATGTAATTCAGAGTGCTTTAGATGGCTTAGATATTAATTATCTAAAGAGGCTTGAAAGATTTTATCCTGAATGAATATTGAGAATTAGAAACTTGTTCGCGGAAAGCGTGCCGCGATTTCTTACTTTCGCAATAATCATACAGTGAGACTACTTTACTATAATGCTTAATCACAAACCAAGTACTTTATTTTCTTTTTCTATTGAAATAAAGGCAACATTTTTACTGTTAAACTGCACGTTATTTGACCAGACAGTTATAGATGTCACAGGGTAAACGGAAAATTTTTTTAAAATTAGTATATATTTAAGAAGATTGCAAACTAATTTATGTCATAATCGGACTAAAAACTGATTTTTAACTCGTAATCGTTGAAAAATTTGCTTTACGCATCGTATTTTACATCCATTTTCTCGTTAAGAATAACTGATTTTTGCTACAATGGTGTAAATAACTATTTTGATGAACAGAAAATGTTTTCGCTGATTATTAACAAGGAGGGTTAATGTTTAATGGAGGTAATTAGAAGATGCAGAAAACTTGACTAATAGATTTTCTTTCTGAAATAAATTTAATGTTTCCTTTTAAGTGAAAGTGTTCAATAAAACTAATTGAACTACAAATTTATTAGTAATTTAACATCAATTATTCCTATAATCTGTTATTTAAAATTTAACTACTAAATAACATCACAAACTGTTAATTTATTCTCTTAATATAAATGCTTTTGTGGTTTTTATTATTGTTTAATCAACTCACTAAATAACCCCAAACCAGCCCTAAATCAATTAGTAGTCTCATTGTATTTCCAAAACAGTAGGTGGGATCCATCCCTTTCGACAAATCACCCACTAACACGCCATCAAAATAAAAGACTGTTATTAATCGTTATTAATCATATTTTGTTTATTTTTGATTAAACCAGATGTAATTGAAGTCATAAGAGTACAAGAAAGATCATCTGATGTATTTTGCTTTGGTTTCTAATCTTATTGTGATTTAAATAGTTCACTTTTTGAGGTTTTCAACAATTTTATACTTTTTTATAACAAGAAAGGATTATCAAAAGCATTTAATACAAAATAGTTATTTTGAGTTGTACATATTTATAGAAATGTATTTAAAATCTATTTTTTGGCACCGAAACAGAACACACATACTAAGAAGAAGACCATCCCTTTCATAACTTTCATCTGTATACATTCATTGAACTAACATTTTAAAAAGATCCGGCTTATCTCATTGATTCTATGCTCTCCATCTAACCTGAATTCAGACAGGTTGAATTCAGTTGACGATACTAGTTGTTCGAGAGTTGTGGCCGGGGATATATTTTTTGTGTTTTAAATAAATACTGCGCCACTTCGGCCACTAAGAATATTTAAAATTTTAATTTTTAAAACAATTTTATTAATAATAAATAATTAAAATGGATCACATTTTAAAAAATACATTTTTAAATAAATTATTTGCTTATAGCTAAGGAGAGTATGAGTAACACGCGGCCTGCGAGTCCGCGAAACATTTCCAAAATTATTATTGTATACAAATTTTAAATCTCTACATAAATGTATGAAAGAAATCGTACTAGTATTATAGAATGATCTGGTTTATCTCTTCGATTATGTGTACTCCATCCAAGCTTTAAAAACCTGTCTGAATTCAAACGAATAGTGTTAGCGACACTAATTTTTCGACAATTGAGGCCGTTGATATTATTTTTGTAAATGTATTTAAATAAGTATTAATCACAAATGATTAGGAAAAGAATTTTAAAATAAAAAAAATCACTGTTTGTACTGAATTCGAACCTGCGACGGTTTCGAGCGAACCAATTTTGTGGCGACGCTTACCAACTGCGCTACGCCGACATTATTGTATACAATAATCCAGATTATTTAATATATCAGGATATTCAGGATTCAGATGATTAAATGTTGTTTAAATCATGGTTTTAATTTAACAAGAGTAAAACAAAAATACTCTCAAATACAATGGCTATATAAAATAATCTAGAATGGTAAAAGTTTGTAAATATCATTGTTAATTCTATTTTGGGGCTTTATGATAATTGTAATGCTGTAAAATACATCTTTATCATAAATTGGGTGTAAAATATAAGAAGATGGTTTAGAAGTATTAAAAACTACCACATAGCAGCCTTAGACATGCAAATCCGGAGGCAAATAGCTAAGGGCACGTTGGCTCACATCGAGCTGTAAGCGAGGGATGAGCGTCTTTACAAGAGGAATTGCAAAATAGTTATTTGTGCCACAAGAGTGCGAAATCAACGGTTGGTGCATAATCCGTATCGAAAAGTAGCCTTTTTTAACGCAAATTGGTTCTGTAACGGTTTTCTCTTCTCCACAGTGAGCTGAAATAATTCAAAATTTGAACGAAAATTGTTACCAATTTAATGAAATTACATATTGTTTTCATATTCAAATTTATTATTAAATTTCGTTGTGAGTTGTTGTTCCACAATTTGAAAAGACTGTTGCGAATGTTTTATTTGTAATTATCTATTAACTGATACTGAATTACACAAAATAGCGTTCAATACACAAGTGAAATCGGTTATTACAGCACTTGTGTAAAAATCGTGCGTGTGATTTTTCACTTAAAAAGAATATAATTTTTTCGCAATGCTCTTCACTACACATTAAAAAATTATATTAGAAAGTATTTAACGTAATCTTGTGAAAAAACTCACTTTTGTAGTGAAAATGACTTCTAAATTTTGGCATTGAACCAATTTTAATCGTTGATTAAGATTTTTTTTCACTAGTACAGAAAAGCGGATAATTACAAAACACAAATTAATGAAGAAAAGCCTACTTTTCCATATGGAATTGCAAAGACTTTTTCAGAAGATCGAAAGGATTATTAAATTATTCAAAAATGTTCACCTTTGCTATGAAAATCATATAAGTTTATAATGAAATTATTTTCCCATAATTAAGATCATTTCTAAAAATTCGGACATTCTCGTAAGTCTTTGTTTCCAAAAAATCCACTTATCATGTTATTTGTTTACTAGCTAAATACGAAGTGCGAAATTTAATCGCAATTAAAATTAGAAAGGCTAAATTATCACAAATTATTAGGCATTTTGCAGGCACCAAAATTAATCTAAGGAGTTTCAATTAATTTCCAATACAACTTGAATGTTACATTGACAAAATAAAAAACTTCATTCTAATTAACACAATTGTCATCAAAACAATCGCATACTACGTTTACTTTCAGATAATTTTGATATTTTCGTCCATAAAGCCATTACCTAAGGGTGTAATTCGGTCTGTTACATCATAGAAAATCCAATTTCATTCACTATTTTGCTTTAAAATAATTTGATTTAAAATGTTCACAAAAAACAAATTAATATTTCAATGAAATTTTATTCAATTTATCCAATATTATCTTGTTAAAGCTGGTGCAATCCGAAACTTGATGTTGATGTGTCCATTTTACCTCAATTTATGGCAGACTTAAATTTGCCTCTGATTTAAAGAGATTTCTTTATTTATTTTCTCGTTCTAAATCAACAATAGAACGTAGTAGGCATTTCGCCCGAATATTTGTAAACAATTAATTTCAATTTTGATTATCTTTTCTACTTTCGTTTGCCCGGGTTTGATATTTGTTTGACTTTCAGTGATAAGTGAATAATGTAATAGTTTAGGGAATGTTCCATAGAGTTCTGCATTATCCAATTAACCGAGTATAAACAGAAGAAATAAACCAAATAATTGACGCACTACAAGTTCAATTAATCGTAGAAGGCATCGTCGTCTTTCAATGTCAATCACCTTTTCCGCATTTTGGCTCTTAAATCACTTACGATTGCTTTCGTATAGCACTGTGAAGCTTCATCGAATTTCCGGGACGCAAACAGGCGATTACCCTGTTCCTTCAGCTCGCCATCGCTCAGGTTCGCTGTGGTGTACATATATTTACTCATTTCTAAAAGGGGTTTTTGTTTTCCTCAAATTCCAGCACTCAAATCACTTTTCGCGGGGACGCACAAACTGTAAAGTACTCGTTTATGTGTGGGGGGTGGCGTGAAGCACATTATTTCAAGTTTTTCTTAGGCAAAACGCCATAATTATCCGATTTCAGATTTTATCTTTACTTTTTTCAGAAAACAACAAATCACGCTGTCAGTGTCACACACAGACAGTTCTCCGTTTGGCACAACTCTACATGTCACAACTTGTCCGTTGGCAACTACTTACAGTACTTGTCGAAAATACGATGGTCAATTTATTTTCTGAGATACAATTAAATATTATTGAAATCTGTACGTCGCATATCCAAAAATTTAAATAAGATTAATTATTTTATATAGTAAATCGCGAGCAAAACATAGAATTTTATTCTTATGGTTCTTGAAGACACCATCAGATTTTTATAGACCATAATGGTTGAAGGTCTATAAATTTTTTATACAGCCCAGAAAAAGGAAAATAACATATTTTTCATTTTCAAAGTATTCAAATAACATGAAAGAGCAAATTTGAAAATAAAAATCCGAAATAATTTTTTACTCATAACTTTAAGCTACGCCTAAAGTTTTCCGATAGGTGGTTTATTTAAAAAAAAAATCGTTAATACTGGCAAATAAGAGGTAAGCCACACTTTAATAATGAAAAAAAAACACTATTGCTTTAAAGAATTATTTAAACACTTGTGCAGTTAATAACGACTTTGACAGATCAAATTGGAGTGTCATAATATCAATTTTAAGCAACAAAAATGCATAAAAACAATTAATAGTCCAGTAGGCAGACCCAGGAATCGGTTCGAGCCTATACAGATACAGAATGGTCGAGAACAGTAGCTGCCTTTATAATGATGAAACTCTATTTTTTGAGAGAAATATAGTACACTTGTTTTCTTCGCATTTTTCTGTTACTTACTACCCAAGACGTTTGTTTTATGGTCCAATGCAGGGTCAATGAACACCTCTTCATCCATATAAAAAATGATTTGCAATATAATTGCTCTATTCAGAGATATTGATCAAAATATAAATCGAAGACACTGCCTTGAAAAGGGTGAAATGGAATGTTTATTAAAAATATAGCTCTTGAAGCTTTTAGACAAATTATTACCCATTTTCAACATGTTTGTGTTATACCGGTTTAAGCATTCAGCTACACTCGGAGGCTATAATTCACAAACATACAAGGAGTTTCTCTGTAATCGATAATCGTCTTACGACGTCGATTACCAATCTCCCTTCCTGGCCTGTAATNATTCAGAGATATTGATCAAAATATAAATCGAAGACACTGCCTTGAAAAGGGTGAAATGGAATGTTTATTAAAAATATAGCTCTTGAAGCTTTTAGACAAATTATTACCCATTTTCAACATGTTTGTGTTATACCGGTTTAAGCATTCAGCTACACTCGGAGGCTATAATTCACAAACATACAAGGAGTTTCTCTGTAATCGATAATCGTCTTACGACGTCGATTACCAATCTCCCTTCCTGGCCTGTAATCTTCATTCGTCCACTGGTGGAAATTTTCCGGATCGAGGTGGTGTAGTCGCTCTGTTAGTAATGGGTTTCAGTGGGTGAGTTTAAGGATAGGTTTTGGAAGACGTATACTTTGTTTCACAGTACCTGATTTTTTCACTTAATTTACTATTGCTTATGATCAACTAACTATTGATTACAGAGGAATAAAATTCCCGTGTATATCATCATGTACATTGCCTTCTCCTACTCCCCAAACTTTCATTTAAAAAACACAATAGGAAATATTCAAGAAGAAACGCTTAAATCCAACACCTTGATTCATAAATACGTTGTTTATTGGTAATAATCAGATGGATATAACAGTATCATAATCATATTTAATTGTCTTATGGGATAAGAATAGTACATAGTCGTAATATCAGATATTTAGATAAAAGGGTAATCATAAATTGGGATAATTAAAACACCACTAGGTCTAGGATAGTTCATTGCAATTGTGTTTAATCGAAGCTGATGAGTTCAGCTGTAGCCACTTCGGGTTCTTTGGGTGGCGCTGGAGCAGGTGCAGGAGGTTGCTGTGGGGGAACCTCTACAGGAGCCGGAGGGGCCACAACTGGAGCTGGAATAGGCGCTACTTGGGGAACTTCAGCGGGAATGGATTGGGGTGGAGGCTGAGGTAGGGGTTGCTGAAGACCTGGCTGTCCCGGATTCACTGGCATCATTCCTTGGTTCTGCTGTGGTTGCTGCTGCTGCTGCGGAATATTTCCCATCATCGGATGTTGAGGATGATTTTGGGGAATATTTGAAGGAATATTTTGAGGACCTCCAACAACCCCTTGTTGAGGAATCGGATTATTCGCTGTGGTCATGGGAATTCCACCGGGAACCTGAGGTTGGTTCATCATTGGAGGCATTCCCGGCTGTCCAGGCATCATTCCGCCCATTTGATTCGGAAGGAACTGCTGAGGTTGCTGCTGCGGCGGAATCATATTCGGCATTCCCGGTCCTTGTGGCATTCCCGGTTGAGGCATCATTCCCATTCCCGCACTACCATACATTGGACCAGGCATTTGCCCAGCAAATCTCCCTGGACCCATTCCAGGCCCCATGAAATTGGGATTATTTGCAAAGTTACCTCCCCCAAACGGCATTCCCGGCTGCGGCGGTTGAGGTCCTTGCTGCTGATGATGATGTGATGGCGATTGCGGTAAATACGGGAATGTGGACTGCATCATGTATTGCGCCTTCTGCTGTTCCTGTCTCATCTGCATCTCTCGCTCCTGCTCCTGAATCCTCTGCACAGCCAACTGACGCTGATACTGCAAGTACTCCTGCTTTTTCTTGCGCATTATCTCCAACTTCTGCGCCATCTGCAACTGACGCTGGTGCTCCATCTCCTCGGCCAGTCGACGCATCTTCTCCTGGTGCTCCTGCCGAAGAACGTCCAATGCTGCTCTGGAGTCCTTCACCTGAGCCAATTTGTCCTGGAATTATTTAAAAAATGATTAGTTAAGGTTTTTTCATATAATATAATCCTAAAATAATAAAAACTGGAAACTTTGCGGCCACATGTATGTTCAATTATTGATTGCACCGTATATGTTCCTTATGCGCATCCCGTATTCATGAAGAAAATAATTAAGATCCATTCCATTTATTCGCGACTAAAATTTTTATTATTCGTGGTTTTTAATTAAAACGAATACATTTAAAAAAAAAAAATTACCCAAATTACGCAAGTACTCTGGTGGATAATTTCTCATTTGTTCAGATTGATAAAATAATAGTTATTTGTACACTTAGGGTTCAAAGTGATATTTTGTTCATTGAGAATTTCAGTTGTCAACCGAAGCTTGCTGAGGTTGACAAGAAATTCGAATGAACAAAATTCAATTGAACCCGTAGAGTACACATAATTTTATACATTTGTAATCTAGTGTCTTTGATTTGAAAAATGTCAAAAAATTTAATAAAATAATCTCAGTACATTATTTTATTATTTTAGTACGTGAGCGTGAGACAAAGTAACAATTTTTGTTTTTTGTCTCCCTAGAGAAGAAAAACTCATTTTGAATGGATGCTATGAGTGAACAAAAGCTTACTTTGAACGCATCAAATGTATAAAAAAAATTGCACGTATGTTATCGCTTTTGAAATGTGATGTAGGAGTCGCATGTTAAGAGTATCTTGGATCGAACATCGCACATTTCAATTCTACTAGAATTAAATGTATCTTTTGTATGTCTGCATTTTTTTTATATGTCGTTCAAAGACCGAACGAAAACATTGAACGTTTTATTGTAACAGTTGACATTGAGGAATCCAGATCGAGAGATCGCTGTTTTACCAGATGGTCTGATCAGATTAGAGTTGTCGATAGGTAGTGGTATTTAAGAAACGCACAATCTTTTGCATTGCTATTTTTTTAGCACTCATTGGCATAATTCTTTGAATGCGATCTCCAAAACAAATTTGATAGGCGATTTTGTTTTTTTGTCTTTAATAGGCTATCCGAACTTTAGTTAGAGCTACTTTCCATACTCAATATACTATATATTGAGATCCATCACAATGCAACTTTTCGTCCTATGTATGTCTTTCAAATTAATAATATATTCTTCTAAAAAATCTACAGTTTTACAAGAAAGAAATCTTGTGTTTTTGGATGAAGATATAAAGCCTTAACTTGTTCATCTGTATGAACGATATTTATTTAACTGGATAAAAAATAAAAAAAAAGATTTTCATATGTAAGTTTGCTTTTACGTTTCAAGTAATCCCCGCGGAAAAGGAGCTTCAATGGTTTAAAAAAATATTAATTTACATACACGAAAAAATAATAATAAAAAAGATAATCTTTGAATCAATGATTTATGACATAATTTATAAAATAAATAAATACAACGCGATGATTCCTGAATAAATCAGAATATTTACAAAATCCAACAAATCGAAATTTAGTAGAAAAAAACATCAAAATAATTTTATTAACATTAAAATAACGCGTCTATTCCAATTCGCTTGACTGTAAATATCCGATTCAAGTGTCAAAACTCAAAGTATCACATACCGAGAACTCAATGTAGCAAAATGTCACTTTTAGAATATCAAAAGAAAAACAATTTTAATTTGAAAAATCCTCCAGGACCAAGCCCACATTCGAAGCAAAAACCATTTAGAAATCCCGGTAATGTTTTCACGAAGAAGGATATCAGAAATCAATATGTGAAGAAATTGAACAGTGTGGTAAAAATGATTGCAAAGTCCTTGTTTTCCATTTTAAATCATTGTTTTCTGTCCTTTTAGGTAAATCAACATTTTGGACTAGAGAGAATAGAACCTTATTCAGCTCGATCTCCTACGACTGATGAATATGAAGCTATAGCTGATAGTATTTTGGATTTTTTACAACGCTTAAATACTGACAATTCCAAGCAGAGTTTATTAAAAGAACGAGTTTTAATTCAGCATCCGGACGAAGTTTATTATGATAACTTAATGGAAGGAGAATCAATTAGCTACGAAATTGCCAAAAGAGTAATTGATAAGAATTGATAAAGGAATTTTGAATACAAAAGTTAATTTCTTTTTGTAGAATTTAAAATATTGTTGTTTGATCATCTTAAATTTAAGAGAGGGATACTGTCTGTAAGTCTTTAAGATGTTTTAGACATAAAAATTGATCAAATTAATTATGGCCAATTTATAGTTTAAATAATACGTTAAATAATTTCATTCTATATTTTTTAATAAACTAATAGTCCTATTGTTTCTTATAAAACAGTTTCGAATAATGGATTTTTATAGTATAAAAAATTTGAATATATTTCAATACAGTCATACCGCCGTTAAAATAGTGTTTGAATCATATTTATAAATATAATCAGGTTTAAAAAGTGATATTCTGTATAATTAAAATTTAAAATAAACAATGCAAAAGTAATCAAAATGTTTTCTTTTATTCTATTTACAAAAACCATTCAAAAATGAATTCTGCTTTTGGTTTACAATTTCTAGAGAAAGTGGGATTACACATTTAAATTAAACATTAATATATATTTACAAATATAATAAAATATACTATATTATATTTAATATATATTTTCTATATATAAAAAAGTACTTTTGATACCAATTTAAAAGATTATTTACAGAAAATTTCATAGAACCATTTATTATTTTATGCATTTTTGTTGCTTAAAATTGATATTATTACACTCAATTTTGCTCTGTCAAAGTCGTTATTATAGCACAAGTGCCTTTTCTTTATTATTAAAGTGTGACCTCCGTAAAAAAAATCCATAAAATTTATATGTACGCCACTTTCGTTGGGCGTGGTTTCACTGGGATTAGTTTAAAATAAAATAAGCCATCTACTACTTTTTATTGTGTTTTATCATAGAGGGCGCAACATGTATTTTAACAGGAATTCGAAGAATTTTTATGATTTTGTGTTAATTTAAAATTTTGTATAAAACACCGTCAATAAGCATTGTTAAGCCATATTTAAGGCACTCGCTTCGCTCGTGGCTTAAAACAATCCTTGTGTTTAATAATGACTTATCTTATCGACCTTGTTGAATAAATAACTATTCAATATTTCTATTAATAAATAATATACAGTCATGTACCGACCAGTGCTCTGTGTCGATAGCCCGAATCGAAAGAAATCGTTTGAAAAAAAAGAAACGATCAGAATGAGCGGAGAAAAAGCCATATAATAGTTTCCAATATATGACCAGTCTTGTCGAGACTGGTGCATGTTTCTTTTGGTCGTATTCAACCCCTTAAGAGGAAAGGTAAAAAATAATTATATTTCGCACTTTCTTCGTCTAACATGTGGTCGATTTCATTCATAGTCAGTCTTTTCATATTGTGCTTTTCACCTCTTCCTCTCGAAGAAGATCACAGTTTATGACTTAGTCTCGTCGAGATTTTTATGGCTTTTTGATATTTTTTCGATTTTTCGGGTCGAGCGCTCGTGATGGGCAAAATTAGTCTTGTTGCAGACCACTGGTACCGACCAAAGGAGACGAGAACAATGACGACCGCCTAATAGAAATCCATTTCAAACCTAAGAATTAATTACATATTATTGCCTTCGACAGGGACTAGACTTTCAAGTAAACCACTTGAGGACACATAAGGGAAATGGAGTCCAGACTAGACCTTATAAGACAAACGCGGAGCCCGTTATTCAGATTAATGGATTTGGACACAATACCAGATATTGGATAAGACAGCTCAATAAACTTTTTGAGATATCAACGATCAACGTGAAGCAATTCTTTTTTACGATCGAAATAGACGCTATTCCCCTTCCTAACAACTGAACAGTCTGAAATGATCCTCTTAAAGAGGACTGATGTCCAAGGAAGTTCTGCCTTTCATTTTTTGGCCACTGATCCAACCTCTTTCAAACATTGTATCAAATTAGTTAATTAATAAATTATATTAGTGTAATAATTGAAGAGTATCTAGTCAATTTCAGTGATTTTGTGATTCTAATATTTGAACGTGCCTTAATAATTTTGTGGATTTGTGGGTTAATTTATCGAATTTTCCCTCAAAAACTTAGATTACTACAATCAGGGTAGAATATTAAATCTTAGAATGAAAATATAGTTCGATTAAAAAAAACTACAATTATTTTCCATGTAAAACTTGCACTCTTAGGAATTATGTCTAATAAAACTTAAGATAAGGTATTAAAACAATCCCCGGTTTGACAACCCATGATCTAGCTGCCCCTCCTATCCTCAAACCAACTCGTAATAACAGAACAACTCTTATAACACCCTAATTATTTGGTGCAGAAATGCAAAAATTAGGAAAATATAAAATGAAAATAAACAGCTTTAAAATAACAAAATATCCAAAATGTACTTTAAATGTTAAACTCTAGAATGAATGTGGTATATAGTTCAATTCCAAAAACTAAAAATTCTAAAAAAACATCCCTTCAAATCACATATTCACATTCAATTCTTAAATTCCAATCAATAACAAAACAAAGAAAGCGACTCACCTGCAACTGTTCGTACCACATCCGCTTATCGTCCATGTTCTTGATGTGTGTCACCAGCTTAGAGTGGCTGGATGTCAGGTTGATGAACAGCGTTTGAACGGAGCTGTCATTTGAGATGTTTCGTCCACGGCTCGAGTTCGATTTCATTCGATTCACAAAGATCTCCACTTGGGTCCTCATCGCCGCCGAGAACTCGCCAATTTCAGTGTCTTCGAAGCCCATTTTGAGGCCATTGTTGTTGGACAGGGTGACACTGGCCAGGCTCTGGTTCAAATTGGTCATCGGGGAGGGCGCTGAAGGGCTGACAGGCGACTCTAACACCTGCCTTTGCTCCCAATAATCACGATTCAAATATCTCGCGAGCTCTGGATCCGATTCTGGCTCATTCATCGGGGGACTGGGGCTCTTCTGCACCGGACTGATGCTCTTCGGGTACGATCTTGGTTGGTACGACTGCATTTTCTTGTGCTCAGCCTCCGATTGGCTTAGAGCAATCGCCAATCGGATATTCTCCTCCTCTTCCTCCTCCAACTCTTTATCGGACTTCCTCGC
>JXOV01009654.1:0-13449 GCA_001014945.1 Clogmia albipunctata | reverse complement strand
GGCGAACGTGTCAATTTGGTAATTTCCAGGCGTNTACATTTAAAACTAGAAGGTAAGGTCACGCAGTAAGACTCATTTGGAAACGCAGCAAACCGTCAGCTTTTGTATGAATTTAGCATAATGTGCTTCTGCTGACGCACCATTAGTGTGTTTAATCCTCCTGCAAACCTTCCGAATCCTGACACAAATAGTTCTAGATAAGAATTTCCAAAATCTGTCAAGCCATTCTCGATTTTGCTCACATTTTCAAAGTTTGGTCACGGCATTTAAATTTTAAATATAAAAAGGTAAGTCGAAAAGCATACAGATACTTCATTTTGCATGGGAATCATTATAATTTAAGAACCAAATTAAAATAAATCTGTTATCATTTTTCATCCATTTTATTTATACAACATATTGACAGCTACAAATCCAGGTAATAACAACTTAATCTTAATATTGCAATCAAATTTGATAAATAATTCTATACAATCAACAGAAAGGATCTACCTTTTTATTTATCATCTCAAAAACGAATAATGATAACAGAAATAGAAATCAATTGCCTCTGTAGATAATAGACGTAAATTCTTCTCATGTAAAATTGTTCTAGTCCATTAAGGTGTGAATTATATATAAATTTAAAGAGTGTAGATATGACTGGTATTTATCTGCTCAATTAAAATTATTTCTAATATTTTTTTAAAATAAAACCTCCATTTTCAATGAATTCACATAAACAATAACATAACAATCAATAACTTCTTTGTATAACAACGAAATAAAATATTAACAATCTTCCGGCTCAGTTTTAATAATAAATTCTTCTAAATTTAGTTCAGATTTCACTACATGTCCAGAAATTGTATTATTTTCTGTATTTAGATTATTCTCCATTTTCAAATAACTCAGTTTGTTTTCATTCTTTTGATCTTCTATTTCCGGTTTAATATAATACGAAGGGATTTCGGTTATATTTGAATTGTAATTATCTTCAGACATTTCTTCCTCTTTTATTTCTCTTTTTAATGAATTATATTTCATTTCGTTTACATTCTGGTCCTCTACTTCTGATATTACATAATATTCCGAAAATTCGTTTCTATTTGAATTGTTCGCAGATATTTCTTCCTGCTTGATGTCTTCGTCATGTTTAATAAATATTATTTCGTAGTTATTCTCATTATCTTCAAAATTTTCAGGTTCAATTTTAATCAAAGAACTGGTTTCGAAGTTATCCGTTTGTAAATTACTCTCTACTAAGTGGGGATCTACAGCACCAGCACTTGGAAAACCTCCATTTTGAGATTTCGTTTTTTTGCGTAAATGAATTTTTCTGTGTTGTACGACATCTTTACTTGTTTTAAAACACTTTCCACACTCCTCACAACTAAATGCCTTCTCGTTGGTATGAGTTCTCTTGTGATGTATTAAATAAAATTTATCCTTGAAACTTTTATCACATTCACTACATTTAAAGGGTTTTTCTTCTGAATGAATGATTTTGTGTTTATATAGCACTCCAATTGTTTTGAAACTGTTACCGCACTCTTCACATTTATAAGGCCTTTTATCTGTATGAATTATCCCGTGAACTCTTAACTCACTGTTTCTTTTAAAACATTTACCGCATTCTATACATTCAAAGGGCCTTTCTTCTTTATGAACGCTCATGTGTAGAGTCAAAGACATTTTTGTTTTGAAACTCTTGTCACATTCCTCACATTCAAATGGTTTTTCTTCGGAATGAACGTTTTTGTGTATATTTAACGTTGCTGTTGTTTTGAACCACATATCGCATTCTTCACATTTAAAAGGTCTCTCTTTTGAATGAATTATCATGTGACTCTTCAACTCATGTTGTCTAGCAAAGCACTTTTCGCATTCGTCACATTCAAAACGCTTTTCTTCATTATGAATTCTCATGTGAGACTTTAGGTGAAATTTACTTTTAAAACTTTTGTCACATTCATCACATTTGTGGGGCTTTTCTTCGGTATGGATATATTTGTGATGGTTGAACACTGCAATTGTTTTGAAACATTTTCCACATTCTTCACATACAAAAGGTCTATTATCTGTGTGAGTGCTCTTATGAGTCTTCAGCTCTGGTTTTGTAATAAAGCGTTTTTCGCATTCATCACACCCATATGGCTTAACTCCAGTATGAACGCCCATGTGTAATTTCAAGGTCGTTTTTCTCATAAAACATTTCCCACACTCGTCACATTTAAATAGCTTTTCTCCAGAATGTACACAGCTGTGAATTTTTAACTCATGTTTTCTTTTGAAACATTTTCTGCACTCTACACACTCAAATGGCCGCTCCTCCGAATGCCGTTTCTTGTGACGTAGTAATAGATGTATTACTTTAAAGGTTTTATCACATTCGTAACATTTATATGAAGTTTCTCCAGAATGAATCTGTTGGTGCGCTTTCAGCACTTGTATGCTTTTGAAATATTTACCGCATTCCTCGCATTGACACTTTTTCACTCTGTAAGACATAAGTAAATTCCAACAATTTATTTAATTAATTGCAGATCTATTGGGTTAGTGTAAATAATGATCAATCAAACAATTATTAATTTTTTATTAAAATGAGAGTTAGATACTCTACTTTTCTATTACCACAATAATATATTCCCTTTCAATTCCTGTAAGGAACATAGGGGTTCTCAACTTCAACCAACGGGTTTTCGACATTTCGGTGACTATTTGTTTTCATATAATGTTATATAATGTTCTATATAAAAAAAATCTAATTTTTTTAAATGGTGTTTGATTGGACTGATATGACCTAGTTGTCGAGGTTCATAAATGTAGGATTGAGAGAATGATTATAGAAGAAGAGTTCCTGGCGAAGCGAGTAATTTTAGGTTAGATTTAGTTTGGTGTAATGTCTATAATTTTCTGGAATAAATACGGAAGTAATCATTGAAACTGGTGTTCATATTCCAATGCCATTTCTACATAAATAAAAATTATTATACAAATATGTATCCTCTATGAAAAGTAGATGATTTTCCGTTCTAATTTTCTATAGAGTAAATAAAATATAATATATGAAGTTTTAAAAATTATATATCATTTCTGGAAGAACAGATTTTACCGACAAAAATAACCACCTCGCATTCTAAATGGAATGCAACCCTTGCTCAAATCCAAACATTGGTACTTAATATCGGCTGAGCAAATTTTTATCAAATAAAAGCCAATTAGTAGTCTGTTTATTCTATTATCATATCTTACAAGAAAAACAGAATATTTAATAGTTATTTAACGTGTAGGAAAAATTGACCATAATTAGACACGAGTGTTTTTCCAACCAGTTTTTTTTATAAAATCTTATACAATTAGCATATTTATTAGCTATATTTTAGCGAAATACAGATTAAGAAGACAACCCAGTACTAAATTAAGGTCTAAACACATACAATTAAGGGGAAAAGTTGTCTCAATTTTTCAAAATATCACGACAACCTAGCACCATACACTGTATCACTGATCACCCGTGGTAGCCCTCATCATTTAAACCACATTTAAAAGCGATAACCAACATTTCAGGAGACATTTGACAAACTCAAACGGACTTCAATAAAAATGGGATTAGAGGTAAATGTCCAGAAGACAAAAATCCTGATACAGACGACGCGAAAAACAGAATAACATCCGCAATGGTCAACTAGTAAATTATGCAGGATATGAGTTTGAGGCAGCATCCTCGTTCTGCTATCTAGACTCAACAATTCCAACCGATAATAGTCTCAACATAGAAGTTCGAACACGGTTGTTGAAAGCTAACAGAGCATACTTTAGTCTAATCAGGCTTTTCCGATCCAAAACTCTAAAAATATCTACCAAACTGCTGCTGTACAGGACAATGGTCCTGTCAGTCCTTATGAAGATAAAAAGAACTTTACTTTTTGTTATTTAATGTGAAAAAAATTAAATTGAGTAATAAATCATGGCCTACTTTATTATAGAGACATGAAAAACGTCAGAACATTTTTTCATTCTACGCTACTAAGATTAAAAATAATAATTTGGTTTGTATATAATAATTTTGGTACAAAGTACTAATTTCGTGTATTTACACGATTACTGTATACTGTACGATTATAAAACAATTTATAGAAGAAGCATTGGCTACTAAAATGTAATCATTTTTCAATATAATTGTATAAACTATATTGCAATTTGCCAAAAACAAACGATTTTCCACGATATTGGGCTGATGAAGATATTCCTAGAGAATAAATAGACTACCAATTGCCTTTTATTCGATAAAAATCTGTCTACCCCTTATTAAGTAGCATGCGTTTGAATTTGAGTAAGAGTAGCGTTCCATTTAGAATGCGAGCCACTGTATATTGCAAATCAAGGTACAATTTTGATTTGTACACCCTCTATGATGATGTCAAAATTTCGGAGTTCGTTCGACTGTTGAGATTACAATGGGCGGGACATGTTGTGCGGATGGACTAAGAAAATATCCGCTCCCTTCATATTAATGGACAGTAGAATGGACGGAAAAAGGGAAGCCGGAAGGCTCAGGCAAAGGCGGCTTAATGCAGTTGACCGAAATGCAAGAGAAAATCTGAATACAGTGAATTTGAGGACAGAAGCGGGGAAAAGGGTGATTGGAGACAATAGTAAAGACCACAAATAACATGTTGACTTTTTCAACACAGCACCATAATTTACCTCATTTCTGTCCCACGGCAATTAATTTTCCAAATTATATGTGGTGGTGGAAAAAGTTTATTTATCGTCTACGTTCTGTCTAAAATAGAGAATTCGATTATATTCATAAGAGATTAATAATTTATCGACTTACATTTCGTTCCAAGTGGATTAAAGTCGCATAATAAGCAATTTTCCAATTAGGAAAATTGTTTTGTTTACATTAAGAAATTAACAGCTGGACAAAGTGGTTTAAATTCAAACCAGTTTCCGTTAACTGACTTTTTATCTTTATTATTCTAAAAATTAATTATTTAAGTATTTAATAGATCCTCTCCTTTTTTACTGGCTTAACATCACAATAGAACTGAGAAGTCGTTTTTATCACAAGTGAATGAATGCTTTTCTTTATTATTAAAATGTGACGATATTCATTAAATTACTCTAATTCATACTGATTTGGTTTACTTACAGAAAATTACAATTTTAATTGAATTAAATATAATAAATTTAGGACTGGAAGATAGATAATAGAAGAAGAGTCTATGGAGCGAAGCGTGGAGAAGAAGGTTAGATTTGGTTTGACGATAAAAAAAAACCGTGAAGTTGATTTTTGTGGTATCTCTATAATTTTCTTAAATAAATACTGAATTAATCTTTAAAACTGATGTTCACAATCCCTTGTCATTTCTACATAAATTATAACGCCTAATCGCAAAATAAGCTATTGAATTTTAAGAATTAAACACAAATATTTAATATAAAAATAGAAGATATTGCCTATGTGCAAGTAAGAGACAATATACCATATTGGTATTGATTTATGGGAAATATGGCTTCGGATAGTGCCTCAAATAAAAATAATATATTGGTTTTTCTATTATTCTGTTGAATGGAGGGAACAAAACACGAACAATGTGAGAAAACAATAATAAATTTGATTTTCAAAAACAATTTATTTTTCTGTAAATTTATATACAAATACATATAATTTCCAATAAAACACGCTCGATAAGCATTATTAAGCAATTAAAGTCAAATTGCTTATAATAAAAATTTACATAAGTTAAAATAAATACTTAAAAAAAAGGCGAAAATAAATTTAAATTTCTACATTTAATTTAATAAATAATCCTAAATGACTTCGATATTCTCTAATCTAGAAGAAATATATTCTATTTTAATAAATACTATTAAACATTAATAATATTCTGGCTCCGTTTTGATTAAAAACTCTTCCTTAATCCGAACTGAATCTACAAAGAGTGAATTGTTATTTTTTATAGATATGTCCTCTGCATTTAGTTCATTCTCTGTTTTTATATGATCCATTTCCATGTCGTACTTATGATCTTCTATTTCCGAAATCACATAATGATCCTCTATTTCCGTTTTTACATAATATGAAGAGGTTTGTTCTGCATTAAAATTGTTATAGCTTTCAGGCTTTTTTTCCTGTTCTATGCCTTGTTCAGTTTTAATATAATTCCATTCGTAGTTGTATTCGTACTCCCCAAACTCCTCAGGTTCAATTTTTATCGAAGAATCAATTTCAAATTCATTCTCGGGAATGTTCAAAAGGGGTTTGGGTTTCGCAAGTTTTTTAAGTTCTTTACATTTTAATGGTCTTTCTCCAGAATGAATTCTCTTGTGATATTTTAAATTATATTTACTTTTAAAACTTTTACCACATTCGTCACAATGGAATGAATTTTGTTGGTTATGGATATTTTTGTGACTTTTCAACACAGCAATTGTTTTGAAACTCTTATGGCATTCTTCACATTTAAAAGGTCTCTCTGTAGAGTGAGTTAACTTGTGAATAACTACTTCATGTTCCCTTTTAAAACATTTACTGCACTCGTCACATTGAAATGGCTTATCTTTTGTATGAGTTTTCATATGGCACGCCAACTCTTGTTTCGTAATAAAGAATTTTTCGCATTCCTCACATTTAAATTCTTTGATTCCTGTATGAATCCATTCATGACGTTTTAACTGAAATTTACTATTAAAATACTTTTCGCATTGGTCACATTTAAACGGAATTTCACCTGTGTGAGCCCTTAAGTGACTTGCTAGTTCTGGCCTTGTTATAAAACTATCCCCACAGTACTCACATTTAAATGGCCTTTCTCCAGAATGAATTCTCTTGTGGTCTCTTAAATAATACTTTGATTTAAAACTTTTCCCACATTCATCACATTCCAATGACTTTTCTTTTATATGAGTGTTCTTGTGACTTCTCAACTCTTGTTTTGTAATGAAGCTTTTTTCGCATTCTCCACATTTATTTGGTTTATTTCCTGTATGATGTCGTTTGTGACGATTTAACAGTTCTTTTGTGTAGAAATATTTTTCGCATTGGTCACATTTGTGTGGCCTTTCCCCGGTATGAATGTGTTTGTGCATTTCCAACTTATGATTTGTATAAAACCCTCTATCACATTCGCCACATCGAAACGGCTTATCTCCCGTGTGAATCTTTTTGTGTTTTTGCAAGCAACTGTTCATCGTGAAACCCTTTTCGCACACGTCACATTTAAATGGCCTTTCTCCGGTATGAGTCCTTTGGTGATATATCAGCTTTTGTTTCTTTGGAAAGCGTTTCCCACATTGATCACATTCAAACGGCTTCTTCACCCTGTAAGTGAAATAGATATTTATCAGTATTTATCAGTTTGGTATAGCAGTTTTAGATATGTAATTATTTTTAAGTATTAAAAAAGATATGAACTATATTTAGAGATGAACAATTGTAAATGATATTAATTTGTTATCAAATATTATTTATTTTTGGTGATTTAATATTTCTCTTCGGTTTCTACTTTTTAAATTGGTAGGTTGGGATCCTGGGAATAATAACCCTTATTCTGAATAAGATAATTGTAATGATGCCTGTTGTGTTCTATTGGTTAGCACCCTCAACATCCTCCTCGAGGTCGTGGGATCAAATCCCGGGCCAAATTTTTCTAGCGCGAAAAAGTTTCCATTTGTGTGTATCAATAACATTGCGAAATAATGTTCATAGCGAATTATAAATTAATGATGATGCAAACAAATAAATAAAATTGACGGATTGACTGGATCCGTTTACAACCGGTCTAGGTGCTATTATCTGACTACTAATGCACTGAAAAATAAACAGTCACGTAAAGTCTAACACCCGTTGGTTGAGGTTGAGACTACCCCTAGTTCCATTGTGAATAATTTATTTTATTTATTTATTTATAATGATGCATGATATCGAATCACCAGGTTGTCAGCCATACCCTCCTTGTATATCGCCCTTGCTCTCCCTGAGTTATTGCAATGTCTGTCCTAATTGTTGTTTTCGATACAGTATTTAATTACAATGATTCCTACAAATGGTCCTGAGAAGGATCGGGATGTGATATGATAATAGTGTTTATTGGACCCGGCATTCAACACCACACCACACTAGGGCAGTACAGATCTAGACACTACAAATCATTTTTTAATTATGCACAAAGAATATCTATTCTTAAGAGTTGATGGGTGCTATCGCGCGGATTTTAGTGATGCAGTGATTTTCTTTTATCATGAAATATCGAAAAATTGAGACAAAAAATTCTATTCCCGTAATAGATACTTTTCTAATTTTATGTGTTTAGACCTTAACTTAGTACTGGGTTGTCTTCTTATTCTTTACTCTAAATTTTGTGAATAAATAGCAAATAAATAAGCGATAGGTATAAAAATACCAGTTAATCGATAATTACTAATAAAAAAGATCGCAGCGGTTTTTCAAATTATGGAACAAGCACGACCCAGTCTAATCAAATTAGAGGGAGAACAACCACTTAAATAAATCTAAATTGATTGGAGAGAGATAGAAATACTCTAATAAAATATTTAAATTTAAAATTAGAGTCGATAAAGTTCATTAGAGTGAGTTGGGAATACTCACAACGATATTTTCAAATTAAAATATTTAAATAATATATATTATATAGTATTAAAATTTTGAAATATTACCGCACGCCATGCTGTAAAATAAACCGTTACAGAACCAATTTGTGTTAAAAAGAGGCTTTATTAATTATTAAACACTCGTATCTTTTAGAAACCTCATTTCATCCGTTTTCTAGAATTCAAAAATTATTATTTTTATTTAATTATGGTCCTTTTTCTACATGTTGTTTAAATAACTATTATATTTTATATTTTAATCAATTTTGATGATGTTTATATTTTATCCTGTTCCAAGTAAATGAATACAGTCATTTCATTGACTACAGCTATCATAAGGATAAAGAGCAGCTCCGGCTGCTATCCCTGGACTGTTATTGTAAGATTGTAATTATTTCATCTTAATTAATTGGTAATTGTTACCTGTAGTGTATTTGACCATATCTAATACATTTCGGAATGGTAATGGTTGGTTAAAACCAAATATAGTCGTTCAAATATTTCAAAAACACTTAGTAACTGTCTATTTAAATTGATTCTAGAAGTATCATCAACTGTTCAACATTTATTCCAGTGATCTAGACATTGAATACAATCAATTTCTAATCCTAATTGCAGTAGATTTTGCAATTACGATAAAAATAATGCGGCGCCCAAAATCGTCTGTTTTAGGCAAATTGCAAATAACTATAATATGAATATTTTATAATTGACTGATAAGATATGATAAAAGATTAACTGAACTACTGATTGGCGTTTAAATCAGAAAAATGTGCGAAGAAAAACCCCATTAAGAACCAAGCTTTTGAATTTGAGTACGCATGGCGTCCAATTTAGAATGCGAGTCACAGTATAAAATTCACGTGTCACGATGTTTAAAAACGCCGTATTCCAAAATTACTATACCGATATGAATAAAATTTTGTGAGCATATGGTATTCATCGGGATAAAGGTCAAGTTTTAAATTTACACTCCTAAATACTAAGGGTGAGCCAACCCAATTTTTTTTAAAACATTATTGATTATGACTAAGCATTTACATCTACGCATACATAAAAAAAAGTCCACACCCCTACATGAAAAGGGCGAGTTACCCTTCTCACAAAACAATGTTCATCAAAGTAAAACTCCGAGCGGTTCGATTTTAATGAAATTTTGTAGGCATGTGTGGTAGGGTGGGTAGAAGGTCAATATTTATCTGATATTCCCCTAAATGCCAAGGGTGAGCCACCCCTATTTTTTTAACTTTAAACATAAAAGAACCATTAGAAGAACTATTTCTTTGTGAAAATTTAAAATTGCAAAATTTTTAAACTCGTCAAAATATAATTTTAATAATAGATTTTTATACACATTTTTGTTTGATTTTTTCATCCCGACACGTATCCCCCCTAATCTCATATAAAATACCAGTGTAAAAAGGTTCACTGCTCGTCAACGAACCGACCCTTTTTGAGTGTTTCGGGTTTTTATAAAGAAATATATTTTAAAGGTGAGGGTTTACTGCCTCAAAAAGGGGCTGTATCAGAAAACAATGGGACAATTTTACTGCTGTGCCGCGTTAAAATCAAAATTTAAAATAGAGGCAGTTCGTCAATGAGGAATAAACCATTTTATTAAATAGAAAAAATTCAACCACATTTTATTCGTGGTATTTTTAAGGAACGTTACCCCCACGAATTGTATAAATAACATAAACACAAAACGTTCTAGTTTTTAACAACATTCTTAACTTGATAGTTGATTTGTGGGATTATGATTTATTAGATATAATTATTTGTTTAAAAAATTCTAAATGATAGATTCGATTCAAATATATTCAAAATCGGTTTTAATGAAGTCAAACTACAATATATTAGGCTTGAACTCAACATTAGCCAACTAAACTTGGTTCCTCACTTTTTTATAAAAAAAAAATAAAAGTTTTAGATTTATTCAAAGAAAAACGAAACAACAAGTTCATAAATGTTATTGTGCACTGTTCGACATATTAAAAGTATGCTTTCTCAAAAGTATTTAAATATGAATTGGATTTCTTTTTAGAATTCAATCAATTAAGAATTATATTTTATTATTTCTTCAATAAAAATATGCCAAAGAACACAGAATTCTAGTAATTAAAAAACAAACGTTCCTCTTGATTAAAGGACAATCCTTACTTAATCAAAAACCATAAAACGACAATTTTACTCAGGAAAATGACCAGCCACACGGAAGTAACAACGTTGTTACTAAAGCTATCTTTGCAAGTAATCCATTTGAAATTTTAAACCATTTTTGCAATAACCAAAATTAAAGATTGCATAAAGCAAGGCTCATTAACAATACCAATGTTCAGCGGCTTTGGTATAAAGAATGTTTAAAATGGTCTTTCTAAAAAGAGCAATGGAGGACATAGTAATGCCGTATTTTCGACACGAAAAGCATACTTTTAAAATAGTCTCTAAAATCCTTTTAATTTTAGTTATCTTTCTAAACACAGCACTTTAATTTACCTGGTTTCAGCCTCAGCGCAATCCATTTTTGAATCCATTTTCTTGTTCTGCAGATTATTTCTTTACTTTCCCACGCTCGATCTAAAAAGTGTATATATTAAATTTATAGGAAATAGGTAAAATCAGGAAATATCATTTTATTTTACCCTTCGACAGAAATCTCGATTAAATTTGCACAATTTGTAATAAAAGCCAGCCATGGAGAATTTGTTTTGTGTTGAAAATAACAGCAGCTGCCGAAAATGACAACTCAGTTTAAAAATTCAAAACAGTTTCCGTTGGCCGACATTTGTCTCTTTTTAGAAAGAATAATTGTTATTATTATTCTGATAATTTTGTTATTTTATATTCAAATATCCTTCGATTGTTAAATGCAATAAGTCTTTATAATAGAAGTCAAGAATCACATTATTTTTCAATAACTCTCAATAACATCAACCCTGGCTGTTAAGATGAGAATTTAAACCTATTCCAAGATCATAACTCCAAAATTCAAAATTCGGCACAGTGGGAAAAGTAGATTGTGGTTAAATAATTTTATCAACATTCTAGACATAAATTGAATTTTAGCTATCTCCAACATAAATAGTCCTGGAAACAGAAATTTTTTACTATGGTCTGTTCCCTTAGAATTTGTTGAAATTAAATTACCATTTTTATAAATCTGTTTTATAGGTTTGATCGTAGTGATTTGATAAGACTAAAAATATGTGGTAAAGGTATGATTCTTCTGATGAAATTCTTCGATCTATTTACTGTTTTAAAAAATCTAAATTTGAGAAGAAGACTTTTTTTTAATTATAATTTAATTCATTTTTCTAATTATATGTAAAACTACACACGTTTGTATTAATTCATCTAAACATCTATAAAAGGTCTAATACGAGTTTCCTACATATTAAAATTTTACTTAATTTTTGGTAAAGGATTTGTCTCACAACTATTATTCATTATATTTTATCTCAACCAACCTTTAAAGTCAACCAAAAAGGAGTTATCCTCAACTCCATTCACTGTTAACTGCCAACAAATTGAATGGTGTTCTGAGGCGAAGTATCTTGCAGCAAAACTATGTTATCCAGAAGGCACAGGTTTTATATCCACTGCGGTGTCGAAAAACCAAATTGCACCCAGACTACAAACTCCTACTATACACACTGTGCAACGACTCCAGAACAAAACGTTGAAGATTTTAAACGACCTGTCCTGGTATTTTAACACCAATTTGCTTCATGAAACCTGCGAAATGGAACTGATAGGCGATTTTATCACTCGCTTATCTACTAAACACGATGAACAGTAGCAAAGCCAATAAGCCACCAAAGGATTCCATTCACCATTAGTTATTAGAATAATTTGATATAAATTTAAAAACTGTTGTTTGGAAATTTTAAATTGTTACATTGCATATATTTAAAATGTTTATACTAAATAAATGAATTTTATTAGAAAAAAACTAGTTTAAAGTATAATTATTACATTTTTAAGTTTTAAATATAAAGTTTATTGAGTGTTGATATAAAGAAAACGAGATTAACCAGTTAATTAAATAAATATATTGGTAAATACTATTGTATTCAAATAATAATTTAATATTATTTGAAAAAAATTTTAAATAACAAAAAATCGATATGAAAAATAGTTTAAATCGGAAAAAAATTAATTTATCTTAGCTAAGACTGCTGAGCCCTAAAATTTTCATGACTTTTAGCTGCAATCTTAAATTTATTTACGATTTATTGCAATAAATCTAGAATATATTACAAAACAAAATAGCTATTTTACTTCAAAATACAACAAATACTAAGAGATTATCAAAAAAAATTAACATAATAAATTTTACGAGCACAGACTAGGATTATATTTAATTGTAATAGCTATAATTAAATGAGTTCCAGTACATAAATAAAATCAATTTTACTAACCATTTGCATGCCGAAGTCGTCTTGGCTATTAATTAAATTATTGTAAAAAAAAAGCCTAACAAACCCTGGGCTTACGCAGATGAGCAGGGACCAAAACACCGCCTTCGACATCCAACGAAAATTACAGGAATCAGCCAAGGACGTCGGACTACAAATAAACACCGAGAAGACCAAATATATGGAAATGAAAAGAACTGACCCACATTCAAATACCTCAGTTGATAGAATTAGTGCTGTAGATCACTTTATATATTTAGGGAGCACCATCAATAGCAATGGAAACGAAGAGGANATTACAGGAATCAGCCAAGGACGTCGGACTACAAATAAACACCGAGAAGACCAAATATATGGAAATGAAAAGAACTGACCCACATTCAAATACCTCAGTTGATAGAATTAGTGCTGTAGATCACTTTATATATTT